>JAPQRN010000667.1:3419-15868 GCA_037367275.1 Coranthus polyacanthus | reverse complement strand
GAGAGAGAGAGAGAGAGAGAGAGAGAGAGAGAGAGAGAGAAAGAGAGAGATAGAAAGAGAGTGAGCACCATTGGCGACTTCATAGAGAAATTTAAATAAAATAATTTATTTTCTGAGTTTAATGGTGTTTACAGTTCTAAAACACAAATAAACACACCCACACCTTAGCACAACCTGCAAGTAACGCTGTTCAACACTGCTCACAGGTCAGCTGACACAGGAAGTAAACAAAATGCGTCAATTATTTTTAAATTAATCATGACATTAACTTATTAATTTTGACAACCCTATTAGTAATATTAGTTAATATTAGCCATTACTGGGGCTAAATGTTAGTGAAATCCCCAAATTAGACAACCTTAATATAGTTTTAATAGTATACTAATATGCCAGGTACATATAACATACAGCTTGATAATACATTACATTAGCAGATAGATAGCTAGTTAGCTAGCAGCTGGTAACTAATGGTAAGGGGTAGGGTAAGTAACTGGGATCTTTTCATGATTAGTTTGTGGAATTATTGGTGTAATAACAATCTCCAACCTAACCACACTCAATTCAAACCTGATATCACAAAGTTTACAAAACCTTAAATGACAATACTTTGACACCAATTTCTAATACATTTCGATGTTAGCAATTATATAACACCCTAAATTACATAGTTAGGAGGCAACTGTGTATTTAAATCTCCAGAGGCTTTAAACTGGTGACTATAACAAGGATTTTTATTTTTGGATAAAAGAAATGACACAGGGTCCCACATTGTCTTAAGTGTAACATATATATTTTGCATAATTTGCACAGCCACCTCATTCCTGATGGTGCTGTATAGTGTAGCCTTGTATAATGAATGTGGTGGTCCAAGCGAAGTGAAGTTACTCTCTATATCGCACTGTCTCAGTCTGAAAACACTATCTAGTTTATTATAATAGGAAGAAAACCAGCAGAGAGGGAAAGAGTAGATTAGAAATGAAAGCAGCAGAAAGGGGATGGGAGGGGGAGTTGAGGGGCCGTCCTTTAAGCAAGACTAATGAATAAGGTGTCGTGACTGATGACTGGGGCTTTCTCATGGAAATCAACGCTGGCAAAGTAATTAGGAAGCTCTTTCATTAGCTTAAACACAGCTAGGCAAAGAGATGCTTCTGGTCCATCGCTCTCTCTTTCTCCTGCCTAACCCAGCAGAGAATCCCTCTTGGGAGTATTGGATTTGTTTGAGCCTTAAGTTTTCATTAACAAACCCACTGGGATGAATGGGGAAAGAAGAAGAAGAAGAAGAGGGAGAAGCTGAGAGAAACAGAGCGCGCAACACACCAAATCAGATCATTAGAGTGTTTTCTAAAAAGTTATTTTTATCTCACGCAAGGCTCTGATTCAAATTAATAGTCAATTAGTCTGACGATTAACATGCAAGCCAGAGCTCGGTCCTGCACGTAGGACTGGAAGAGCCTCGTCAGTGAAATGCTCCTCAGTCAGCCGACATTTCAACTTTTACAAATGCAAATCATCCCCCTCTCCTTCTCCCTTTCCCCAACCCCACTTTTCTGGATTTTTTTGAATGTATGTGTTGCTTATGAATGATTCAAGAAGGAGCATGCCACTAAGTGTTTTTGCGGTCCTTAATGCGAAGCGGTGGCTGCTTTTAATGTGTCCCTCCTCATCAGCAACACAGGTACTAGCCGTCGGCTTTGCGGTGGCTGTGGCCCACATTTCTGCCATGTGATTTCACACGAAATCGCACACACACCCATATTGCAGGCCCCTGTCGCTGTGCCCTGCGGCTGCTGCACACTCCCCTCAGTAGCTGGGAGTGGGTCTGTTTGGAGAACATGAGCTCGGTAGCTGCCAAGAGACTCTTTAGCTGTCAGAAAATCTTGTTTACTTTTCATTTTTACACCGCGCCACAGCCCCACACTGGGGCTTTCTCATCCCTGCTATACTTCCGAAAACTTGTACCTCCTGCACTTGTGCTTTTCCCTTGTCTATGTCTCTTAGTGACTCCAACCAACTGGCAGATTTGAGAGCCGACTCGAACAAATATACACTTACAGTTGTTTCTACAAATCCAGCTCTGTCGTGTTTTGGGGAAGAAATGGCTTTCAGTGGCGAACGAAACACACTGCTAGTGTTTGATTGAAGAGATTTTGCAGAACTTCCTTCCATACATCGTCTCTAATCGAGGTCAAACAAAGCAGAGGATCATGCCGAGGTCATTTGCTATTTAAACGCTCTTTTGGGTTCACTAGAAGAGGCCCGCGCAGTTTCCTCCCCAGGCTCAACGTGGAATGTGTTTAGATAAAGCACATGGTCTGAGAATCATTAAGCCTGGCCTGGTTATGGGCCGTGTAATAAGTACACCCTCTAGTACCCCCTTCCCCTTGGGCCACCATGATAACCACAAGTGCTGTTTTCACTGTCTGGACCTTTTATTTAAGGTCGTAAAACAAGATCCTGCAGTGATAACTAATGACACTCGATTGCCTGCATTAGCTAGTTACTGTGAAACCCTATGGAGAATGTTGTTGTCTGTGTGGGGTACTGTAACAGGCTCTGCAGTGTACTCAGAGAAATCTATTTGGCTGTAAAGTTGGTAAGGTGATAACTAATAATGAACAAATCTGATGATGAAGCCACTTTACAGTTGGTGTTGCATCTAATTGCAATATAACAGCATTTAAAAAATCATTAAAATGGAAAATATGATTGTTATTGCCTGAGCTTATTAGTTCTGCTGTAATGAATTAGGTGCTTACTAATTGCATTTGTGCATTAAGTAATCCATTTAGAGTTTAATAACCAGTTCATTGCCCCGCAATGCCATGCTGATGAAATATCAACAGCAAAAGGGGAACTGCACAAAAAAAAGAGCAACACAGTCAAGGAATTTTGGACCGAAGAGAGGAACGGGTCTCACACTCAGCCTCGGATCACTCTGAAATCCAAATCACAACAAAGGGGGGGGCGTCTAGCCTGCTGCGAAGGCTGAGCCAGGGATCTATAAGAGTTTCCACGCAAATAGCCCTGAAATTAAGAACACGTGGCGTTTGGAGCAAGAAAGATCCTACCCCCACGCTGAAAAGGGAAAGAAAAAGAGAGAACGAAAGGCCAGCGCCTGCCTCACATCTGCCAAGACAAACAGAAAAGAGGGAGTGGGGGCTGGTGGACGGCTGGGGGTTAGTAAATCTTCAGTCTAATGAATGAGAACTCCCGAAAATATGTCACCCATTGGCCCTGCACGTGGTAAACATTCAACTCCAGCCACACAGGAGGCTTTTGTCCAATACTTGGGTTGGTGCAGAAAAGAAAAAAAAAACTCCTTACTTGGTGCTGCTGTTGTCCCTCTATTGTCCTGCTGGCATACGTCACCCAAAACTCTTTATGGATTGAAGGCAGCTTTGTGTTTGTGAGCCTAATGAGGTGACAGTCTCTCAGGTTGTAGGCAAACTGTAGAACAATTTTACAGACCTAAACAAGGAGGAACAACATCTACTCCAAACCTGGTTAACTTGGAGAGTTTTATGATCTACAACATATAAAACACTAGGGCTGTGCATTGGCAAGAATTTGGCAATACAATATGTATCGCAAGACTGGGATTTAATATATTGTGATATATTATGATACTGTAAGCAAGTTGATTTGTTGCAAATTTTTTAAATCCAATTGTAAGAAAACTGTCATAGTATTAAGAATACAACACCATATGCATGTTTGCTGTGGTGATTATCCTAAAGGAAAAGGACATAAATTAATAAATTAGATTATTGTTTTTTTATTAAATACATTAAATGTTATAAGTGTAAATCATAGTAAATACATACAAATGAAAGAGAATGATTTTGAATAACTGGATGTGGATAATTATATACAAATAGAGAAATGGGAATTTAGGCTCAGATTATGTGTTGTGGTAGTTCATATATGTTGTGCTGTAAAATTAGCACAAATTTGATTTGATGTTTTTCTGCTGCAAGGAGGTAGACCGTCTGTGCTCCAATGGAACAACGTATGCTTAGACAGGAAGTAGCATAAGGCCACACTAATATTAGCATCACAGAAACAGCAAACCCATCTGATTAGTAACGTTGCCACTGATGGTTGAGTCTGAAAGAACTGGACTTGCAGCATTTGACTCCTTCACTTCAGCTATCTGTCTGAAAGTGTGTGTACTTGTTCCAGAGTGAGTCGTTAACGTTAGCTGTTTTCTCTTCCATTAGCTGTATCATAGCCATTGCTAATGGAACAGCATCATAATGTGTTTTGCAAACTGCAATCTGGTTCAGGTTATTTGATTTTGGCAAGGGCATAGCTCATTGATCTCCTTAGTGTCTTCTTCACTGATTGCTGTGGATTCAGCATCAGTGCATTACCAGGGAGCCAGGTTTGTTTTTGCTAATGCTAGTGCTAGTGCCCTTGCGCTACTTCCTACCCAGCTTACCTTGACTAAAGATAGAGTACAACCAAGGGGCAACCATAACAACCTCGGCTTGAAAGTGAAGCCAGTGCTTAGGAACTCAAAATGTAGCCAGTAATGGCAGTTAAATGCGGGCTTGAAAAAAGCCTGGCTCACACAGTCTTATACTGAACTTTTTCCAGGAGTCATTCTGGTCTCATATACTTTTTTGAACCCTCTAATAAGTGCACTTGTGGTCCTTTTAACATTTTTGACTCTGTTAATAAGATATCAGGGTTAATAAAAGGCTTTGATTGACAGCTCACTCACATGCTGAGTTGGCCTTTTGGAGCTTCTGTTTATTGAATTGTTTTTGTGTGTGTGTTTTCTCTGACAGACAAGCTTGACTGTAGTTGTGGTTAATAAAGTTTTACCATGTCAGTAAGCTAGCTATTACCATTAGCTCTCTCATCTCCCCACTTCCACAGTTCCACCCTTTTTGTCCAAATATGGTCTTTTCTGGCCAAAATGCACACTTCAACCTTCAAAACAGAGGTTCACAAAGCAATGGGTGACTGTTGGTGGCTCTGTCCACTTCTTTATACAGTCTATGCTGTGAACTTGTTGAGTGAACTGAGAGAGATACACTTATTAAACATTAGCTGTTTGCTGTTCTGTTAGTGCTTTCTTTATTAGGAATCAGTGCATAAATTAACAGACATCTAGGTTTGTTAATGCTAATGCTAACGCTAACATCAGCCATTGCCCATAACCTACTTCTATTTTTTACATTTGCTGATGCTATCTACTAGACAGCTACCCAGTGGTCAGGGGTTTAAATACATCACACAAATAACCGTGTGCCGAGAATATTTGAATGTAAATTATTAATTAAAAATTGGAGCAGTATTATTTAGACTCAATTCAGTATTGCGAAATGTAATGTCCAGATTAAGCCTGCACAATATGAAGAAAATCTGCAATGTGCAATCATGTTCAATATTGCAATGAAAATATGCCTTGCGATGAATGAACAAACTAACCTCATTGACCAAATTGACACCAATGAATCCAAGGGTAACTAACAGCTATTTAGCTATCATCTGATAGACCAAAGGTTCCTATGCTGAGCATTTTTTTAAAAATGGTGTTTCCGGCAATTGTTTGCAAGGTGTTTATCGCTCTGTTATCGGTCTTATTGATCATTTTTTACAGCCCTAGCCAACAGTACTGCTTGAAGAGGAATGTTCTGCTTTGTTCACTCATGGTAGAATGAGCAAAGAGGTTTGAAAGGTGAATAAATGAGACAATAATGTGGGAGTTCACTGAGCATCTGGACGACACTGCTTAAACACTGAGCTTTCAAAATGAACACAGAGGCAAAAATGAGGGGTGTGGTGTAACAAATAAAGGTGCACTGATAGAAAAGGATTAGATATTATTACACTGTGACCACAACTGAGTGGACACTACTGTCTCAGTTTTGCACTATAAAAAACAGGGCGTAGACCAAGAGCAGCTATTGTGCAGTTTCAAAAACAAAGTGATCAGGTATCAGCGCAGCATATGCCAGACGTGTGTCCATCGGAGAGGAAGGCTTTGGCTCTGTCACAGCATGAATGCAGGGAAGGCCCCGGTGTAAAAGTGCCTGTGATCATCCTAAACAGGCCCGCTCTATTCATGCATGAAACGTAAGACTACTGCGAGTCTTTTGAGGTGAGCCAGAGAAGTCAATTAGTCTTTGTGGCAGACAAAACCAGCCCTCGCAGACAGATACCTTTGTAGTGTTTGTCAGCAATGCTCCAATTTGCAGAGTAGGGTCGATGACAACTTGCTGCGGTATCGACGAGATGTTCCTGATTTTTTCGCCTCATGAATGTTTCATGTGTGAAACAACTTATACAAGAGCCTAGTTTAAAATCTGCAACTTCTGAGCCACAAATATGTCTCTCTTTAAGTCCCTCAATAGAAATGAAGGGCATTAGTTTTTTTTCTTTCTTTTCAGGACAAATCATCCGAGCACATCCAGAGACCTTTTTACACTGTGTGGTTTCTTTGTGAGGGCCGCTCTTCAAGGCGAAAAAGGACATCTGAAAGCTTCTTTTCAAAGCTCCAAGAAAGTCAACAAGGTAAATGTAGCAGCACAGAGAACATACCTAACAAGACAAGCCTTGTATACAAGCTCATGGACCCCATTACTAAGTCAAGGAGCTCCTTCAGTGGCTTGAAATGTGTAAGAAGTCCTGGGGGGCAGTTAACAAGACAGCACCCCAGGTAGAGGCACAGGCATTATGGATGGACTGGCAATCCCACCGAAGACAATCAGAGCTGATCACAGACAAGAGCAGAGCAAACAAGCTTTTGTGCTGCTGGGAAAGGCTAACAGGCTTTACGGCGTGAGACTGCCTCAGCACGAACTCTGCAACATGTGATGTAAACAATGCAGTAATTACAACTTACATTGGATTTACATGAACAATCTCTCCACGCTTCTTTTGCTTTGGTTTCTTTGAAGTGGCACAGGCCATCTGTATTTACTCTGACAGTACGCAGACCTGAAATTATGTTAATGCATCCTTACTTAAAGCTGTGTATTGGAAATATGTTAGCTTTAAAGATTGGATGTATGTTGCTTGTTTGTTTCCTTTTTAATTAAAGAAATCTCTGCAACAGAAACCATACATTTCCTATGGGTGAGTTAATACTAGCAATAACAAACCCTAACCCTAATGTGTGAGGCGAGACTGTTGTTGTCTTAAAACCTAAAATGAGTAAACATATAGCCCTTCCTGTTCTCTAGCCAAAAAGTCAATGGTTTTTTGAGTGGGTTTTTGGTAAAAACATAGTCTGTGGTTAAAACATGTTGTTCATCAACAAAAAATGCAAATAAATACCTTTTGCTAGCAAATGGCTAAATTAACTTGTCGGGGACATTAGATGTCGTCCCACTGAGATCTTCTCACTATTCCACCTTTACCTCGTTGTGCTGTACTCGTACAAGCTATTCTGTTAACGTTGCAGGAGCCAAAATAAGGGGGCTAATGCCAGAATTTGAAAATACACACCTTACTTCTGCTGCTCTCTCCTCTCGGCCCAAATAAAAACACTAAATATAAAGATGAACCTGACGCTGCTCCACTCCACTGTGGAAAAGTGAAGCTACAGAAGCTTGTATTTAACCCCCCTACCTGTCTCAAAAAAACCTATGAATGGCCAAAACCTCCAGAGTCTAGAGAAGAGGGTAGAATTATTCTCTCCTGTCAGACTACTTGAATTATAGTGAATAGTAATTGTGGATTTTTTTTGCCCGATGACACCAAACAACTATCAAGCACTGCATCAAGCAATACAATGGAATATTGTAGAAAATAAGGTCTGTTGCAAGTAACGGTTTGGAAAATGGAATGGAAAGGATAAGAACTGTATTTATCTTGCAGGAAATGCTTGTGCCAGTCTTAGTATATCAACATAAATACCACATAAATACCACATAACAAATAGGTGCTTGTAACTAACTAAAAACTACATGCTATACTTGTCACTGGCTCATAAATGATTGCACATAAAAGGACTTATTATATTTAAGTGCATTTGTGAAAAACCCAAGGGCTTTTTGTTGAGGCAATTCTAACTTCCCATACAAACACTCAGTATTCATGCACACCCATTTTGCTCATAAGGAAAGGATGCTAAACTGAAGGTAAGATGCATTTATCAGTTGTCCTTGTGAAGTCAGACTGGGATTTCCACAGACTTTATATCATACGTTTATATCTTTCACCAAATTGGGCATGAAAGGACCTTTAATTAAATAAGTCAGTTTTATTTATGTATATAGCCCAGTATCATAGCTTTTAGAGCCATGATTCAGACAATTCCCAACAAAAATCCTTTAATGGAGGAAAAGTGGAAGAAACCTCAGGATGTGGCATTATATGGTAGATAGAACAGCTACTAATGGTAATAACTGCAGTTTATGGTGGTCGTGTTCTTACTGTGAATATCTGGCTAAATGCAGACAGCATGTCTTCATGCTGACAAAGCTGCTGAACAACTACAATAGAGTTTGATTAGAGTGATGACAGGTTCCAGTGTCAGTGCCCATCTGTGCCTGCAACTGTCTGCACCAACATTTAACCATTACCCATGAAAGCCCTCACAGAAGAGACAAACATTCCAATTTGCTGCTTGCATGGTTGCAGATCTGTCACATACCGTCTGGGGTCTTTCTTTGTGGGAACTTTTCAACACCTTCTCTTCACTGTCAGAGCTTCACAAAGAACCACTTTTCTCTCTCTTTCTGAAGTCGCTGTCTGATGAAGAGGTGGGTTATCCAAGACTGAGGATGCAGCAGAAAAGTAAACTTGCAAGATTAAAAAAAAATACCTTCTAAACCACTGGTGGTGGTGGCTGGTGGTAAACAAGATTGGGGGACGCAAGAGAATATGAACACAACACTTATGAATTTGTGTGCAGTAGTGTTGTAGTACTTGAGCTCAGTCTCAAAAGACCAGTCTCAGACCACTTTTTGAAGGTCTCAGTCTTGTCTTGGTCTCAGACAGAGGATGCTGGATTTTATTTCAGAACCTGTCAAGACCTCCGCTGCAGGAATATAACTGAATTGCCTCTGTATTTTCTGATTCATTTGTTAAAATCAAAGCTGTGATTTGGGAAAAAAACAACTTTTCAGGTGTAAAAGGTTTTGCCAACTCTTGATTGGCCAACACTGGAAACTTCAAAGAAAAATACAAACCTACACTCTTTAGAAGTTTCAACACCATAAAGATTATTATTATTTCAGTGTTATGGTAAGAAGATTAACTGGTTTGGTCACATCGGACTACAATCAGCGTAATATTTGAGAAACCTGCTTCCCATAATGCCCTTGTTGTACATCTGGCTGGTCTCTGTCTTGGTCTTGGTCGTGACTTGGTCTCAGCTCTTCAAAGTCTTGGTCTTGTCTTGGTCTCAATACACTCTGGTCTCAGTTATGGCTTGGTGTCAGGATAGGTGATCTTGACTATAACACTAGTGTGCAGAGCCAAGTTATTATATACATTATCAGTTAACTTTACGTTACATTAACATTATCATTATATAACATTAACATAACTGATAATGTGTTAATGTTTGACTAAACTCCGCCACTGGTTTTTCTGTGACTGAAAACTGAAAATAATCTTTAAGAATCAAACTGCAGTTTCCCAGGTGAAAGCCCTACAATGGATCCATTCACCCAAAGAGTAATTGTCCTGTTAATGCCTTACATTATCTCTGATGTGACACAATGTTTGTGTGCGTGGGTTAAGCAACCAAATAGCTGTGTGGTTCCATTAAAACACAGTCACAGAGAGGTGAAGGGGTCTAAACGGAGATATAACGGGCTGAACAGGACATGGCCTCAGGTCCCTGTTCACCAGAAGTTGAAGTTTAACCCACATAGACACTAATGTGGTTGGTGCCTTGCATACAGGAAGTGAACATATTCACACAGAAATTAAGTAAATACGGTTAAAACAACTTTAATAAATCTTGATATGAACTACAGGATACAGAGAAAGTAAAATAATATTTATTACAGTGCCCCCTATGGACCAGTTGCCACTGTCTTAAACTATTCTTTTCCAGAGGAAAGAGGAACTAGATCTGAAATCAGTGAACTGCAGTCTTTTCAAAAAGGAAACAGAAATAAAGTAAAATATACTTTTAAAGAGGGGAATAGACATAGTTAGCACAGCTTAGCATAAAGACTGGAAACTGGGGAAACTTGTTGAGCTTGTGCCAGTATTAAAAAATGCAGCTTCCAAACTACATTATATCTAGAAACGCATCATTTTCTGGTATTAGAGTGAGTTATGAATGTGCAGTGTGTGCACATTGTCTCCTGGAGTCACAGTGAGGTTGCCAAGTTTGATACCATTGTGCTTGAACAAAGAGCTACACTAAAACCTGTTTTCTAACAATGGAATGGGATTTACCTTGGGACATGTAAACACAGGCCATGAAGCATGTTTCATACTATGGCCTTTGATGCAGTAAAGAAGCTGGAGGCATGAAGCAGATCCAGGATGCATCTCACGTCAATTTTTTTTTTCAAACAAGATAGAATGAGATTTGTTGCTGCTGGTAGGTGCTTTTCTTTTTTTTTACTTTGGATAGAGCTAGGCTAACTATTTCTCGCTGCTTCCACTTTTTATTTTACACTAGGCTCCTGAGTCCAGCTTTCAACTTCCGTCTTCTGCCGTTAAGCATCTTTCAAACAAAACAGCAAAAAACATCTATTGCTGCACATTGCAGATCCACCACCTTGCTTATTACCTTTCATAATAAAAGTCCTAAAGTCCTAAGTCCTGTGTGACTGAACTTAGTCACTCAGAGCATTTCAACCACAGGTAAGTCAACAAAATAGCTTCAACTTTTATTCATGTCACATTTAGTGACATATATTCATGTTATGTTATTTCATTCTAGTGAAATATAAATAGTGTGTCTCTCTGTGCGTAAACACTGTGTGAAAATATTAAATTCATAATGTGTTTTTAATGGTATGTAAGGGGATGAGTGTGTTACAACCATTCCATCCCTGTCTATGGTTACTTATCTGTATTAGCATAGTGGTTTGAAATTAGCAAGGGGAAAATTAATCACATTTTGCCTTAGAAAATACCATTTCATTTTAATATAAGTCATGTGATATATTCTTGGGGATACAATGTGCTTCCTTACTTCAGAATCTGTTTATTTTCTTCTCTATAGAATCTGCATTAGTGGAATTAGTGGTTACTACAACCATACCCATTCTCCCCTATTTGACATTAATTCATGAGATCTATGACATTGCAGAAGTTAGAGTTGCTGTTTGTTGAAGTTTGTAGTAGACAAATGTGGGCACTTTCACTTTGGCATGTTATGAGAACTGAAGCTCAAAGGACCTGAAGTATGTTACAACACACCCGGTCTCCCCTACATGTGTAATGTTTCCTGGTTCAGATACTTTGGTAGGTAGGTAGGTAGGTACTTTATTGATCCCGAGGGAAATTTAAGACTTTGGGCACATATTAAAACTTTAACTGGCCACAGTATTTTCCTTGTATTCAATGACATTCGTTTTTGAGTCAAATTGTATATCACTACAAGGCACTCACTGACACCACACAGCTGGGTCACGAACAGCGTCACACTTAAGTTTTGGACTGATGATGACGATGATGATGATAATGATGATGATGATATGTCATCAATGACTATGCGGGTTTGGTCTCTCCAAATCCCTTCCGTCTCGCGCGAGCTAACAGCATGGTAATGAGAGGGTGGCAGATGCTCGCGTGCCTTCACAATGTTCCCCGACCCCCAGACGCGCGCCGAAACTCCCTCCATCCAACTCAGAGACGCGCCGAATATCTGCAACGAGGGATCAAAGTGAATGAACAAGTATTGAATTAAATTCTAACGGAGCTCCTATTGAATATGATCCTGCAACACTCTTTTTTCATATTTTTCCATTTTTGCTTTAGTTTTATTTCATTTACTTATTCATTTATGATTTGTTCACACTGATATAATATTTTAAGTGGAACAAGGAAGAGAAATGAAGAAATTACACGTTTTCCCAACTTTTACCACCCTCATCACCACCACCGCTCCCAGCTTCCTGCCCATCCTCCCCCTCCAGCGCACACTGGCTCTCCGGTGGGATGCGGAGGGGAGGAGGGGAGAGGAGAGGGACCCCCTGGCCGCCCTCCTCTCTCCACCTGCTAGGCCGCTTTTGTCATCAGGATCTCCTGCTTCATTTCAATGACAAAGTTCCTGCCTCAGCCCCTCACCGTGCATCCACCACCCCCCTCTACCCTCCTGAACTCCTTTCAGTGATTTTATGGTCCCTGAGGGCAGAATCTCGGCATCCAGCAGCCCATCACCCACCCAGCCACCCGCGCATCGTCCTTCCAACTGGCCATATGAGCGGCGGCCCGGGACGACGCAGCAGCCCTTCTGCCTTCAGTCCCAGAATCAAAGTTCACATGGCCTCTTTAATATGAGGAATTCAACTTGGAAT
>JAPQRN010000666.1:0-15871 GCA_037367275.1 Coranthus polyacanthus | reverse complement strand
GATATAATATATATATAGATAGATAGATAGATAGATAGATAGATATAATTTATATATTATATCTATCTATCTATCTATCTATATATATATAGATATATATCTATATATATATAGATAATATAAATTCAATTACAATTCAATTACAATAATCCTTTTTTAATACCATGTAAAGTTAAAATGGCACGTGTAAGCAGTAAGCACCTATACTAAAGAAAAATTACATTGAAAAAACTTAAGAATACCGTCCTATCTTCCCTAAGTTGTGTAATGTATCGCATTCACAACCACTGAGTCAGTACGTGTAAATAAAATAAGCCTTATAAGACAACATTATATGAACTATACATAGACACCACTTACGAGAGAGAGACACAAGGGAAGAGAACGGTCTGTGAGCCTCAGCATGTATACACACATGCATTTGGTTGATTGTAGCATTTTATTGATCCACTCCAAACTAATCGATTGCTCCCTAATCGACCCGATTAATAAGGGCATGATGTGGAAAAATGTTAACGTAGGTGTGTGCACCAATGCCATGTTATGCACTTACATCCTGAGCTGCTATTGATTCACCTATCTCCATTTCATCTACTCTTAATTTTAATAAAAGGATGGAAGTTACTCCAGAGCAAATATAGACACACATACACAATACTGTGTACTCAGCAATATAAAGGCATCCCAGTGTTGTAGCCACAGGTAAACTTTGCATGTTTATGGAGTTAACTGCAAAGTGCTTATGTTTATCTGTACATTTGTTAGTGGCACAGGTAATCCCTGTTGATACACTTTCTACTATATGGAGTATAGTAGCCTTTATTTTGATAGTTGCACAGAATACAGCAAACCAGTCAGGGTTCATAGTTGCATTATACCCCACTAATTTCTTGATGGCTAAAAATTTCAGCACAGTAATTTTTATGCTGAAATATATTTTAACCATCTCCCACCTTAACAGGGCTACAGTCAGTTCTCACTTGCAAAATGGAAACAAAATAAAGATAAAGCTTTATTCCTTGTTCAGATGCACACTTGAGCTCAGATATTCAATCTTGCACACAGATCAAGGTATTTTAACACGAGGTTGTCAGCAGCACAATCAAAGTAAAACTTGTGTTGTGAGCTAAAACAGAAACATGAAGAAAACAAAACAAAAAAAACAAAAACAGAAGTTTTCTAGCATCTTTATCTTTAAGTCTGTCAAGGTTAACAGGACAGCTGATTGCAAGATTAGATCTTGTGTATAACAACACACAGGAAGCAGTGCATGATTCTGAAAATATACTATTACATTTTTTTTTTAAAAGATGAAAAATATGACGTGTGTACCATATACTGTACTTCATCTCAAGCAGTAGCATTGTGGTTAGTACTAATTACTAAATACTGAATGTTAATTATGGATTTTTTGCCGAGTGATGCCAAAAAACTAGTGCACATTGAAGCTTAGACTGAGCAGCTAGCATTTCTCTCAACTCTTGACTATAAATCTTTAGTAGACAGTCCCTTATTTCTTTAGCAATGATGGCTGTTTTTGCTGTAAAACTGCACAACCTCCTGTGTTCATCCTGGAGAATTTCCTAGATTCTCACAAAACTGTGTGAACTTTAAATATCAAAGCTTTCAGAAGGTTATATTACATCAGCAAAAGTAGGCAAGCATTTACAAAAACAGGTACTCGTTCATCCAAAAAACTGAAAAAGGACACTTTTCCCCCTCCAATTGTCAGGCAGATATTGACAGAATTGCCTAAGAGGAATTGAGAAAATTGGCAGAAAGTAACTTTTCATTTGGCTGAAAATGGACACATTACTGCAGTAGCACTTGACATTGTGACACTCCAAGGCAACTTCAAGTTTCAGGTTTTCTTTTTGCTCAACTCTCTTGACACCCTAAAGCTTTTTTCTAGTACAACACATCTGTCAGCCCCCTTCATTATTATCATTATAATTCTCTCTGAGCTTGTCTCTCACATTCTCTGTGGCCATTTGTCTTTTTTTTCCACCATGCTTTCGCTCTCTGCAGTTTCACCTTTCTGTCTCTCCTACCCCTCTCTCCCACTCATGCTCAGTCTACGGTGTCATTTTGTTTGGCAGGTCTTTTAGTCGAAATCTTCCCCCCTCTCATCTCGCTGTCTCTCCTCCCTTTTGCGCCTATGCTTTTTAAGAGACCCAGCGAGTCTACGTTGAATTTGTCTTTTTTCATCCTGACATTCTTTCTGATGTTCTTCTTTAGGAAAATCTGCCACCTCTCTCTGTGTATGCGTGTTCATGGAAGCTGCTGGTCCAGCTAGATCAACACTCTTTGAAAGATATATTTTCTTTACTGTAGATAGGAGTGCGACCTGGTAGTTTTTTAAACTATCCTCTTTCCATCTCTATTGTCGTCCCTGTAGGATGGGCTTTTTTTTGTGAAGGGTTTACAAAGATATATTCACAAGGTTTCAAGTACAAATATTATGTCATCATAAATCAATGATAGATTAGGGCTTGATTAAAAATGTAGGAAGAAAAGAACTCATACAAGAGGAAAGCTACGTTAAAAAGCAAGTTGAAAGGAAAGAGCAAAAAAATGTCTATTTGCCAGCGTAACAAGAACAAAGATGGAGTGCGTCAATGAGAAATATGTGTGTTAGACAGATGGAAGAGAGGAGTGTGACAGAACATGAATGTGTGAGGGACTGGGAAGCAATGGTCGGGCTGAAAAGTTAGTGAGATATGGAAAAGGCGGAGGGCGAGAAAGGTGTGATATTGTATTACTCGATTCTACTCTCGGGCCGATATGCTGGGAAGAAAGTGCAGCTCAGTCCAATATAGACACAGGCGCAATGAAATAAAAGCTTGTATGATACTATTATGTGACAACAAAAAGTACTTGTTAATGGAATCAAAATTATATAGACAACAATTTAGACACAGCAAAATATTAATTTTACAACATCATGTATATCAGTTCTGTACTGGGCAACATCCTACCGGTTTTTTGATTCATACATTTAGTTATTAACAAAAAAAAACAATACTTATTTAGGAGGCACACCCTACAGAAATAACAAAAAAAACAATATGACCTATTTCTGTACGGTGTACCTCCTAAAAAAGTGTAGATATATTTTTAGTGAAACTACTCATATACATGTATAAATTACATTATTGCCGTTTTGGTTTTGAGAATTATTATTTATTGTTTCCTGTCAAAAGCGTTCTGGCAAGCTGACAAAAGAAATTGAAATGGCAGATGGAGTGACAGGGAAATGCTCACTCATCTGTTGTTGCTGTTTTAAATAAATCAAAGATGAGCAATCAGTGCTTATTGACCAAACGTGAAGTTCCTGGAGACTCTGATAGACATTTTGCCAGTACCAGCTCAGGGTTAGTCAGTAAATGACATAGCCTACTGTAGTCTGTAGGCGTTAACTTACACAAACTCAGTGAAAAAAAGGTTTATACCACTGAAGGCTTAACACAATCTGAAAACAAAAGCTCACCTGTTTACTGTAGTCTGTGACTTGCACAACCCTGTTCGATGATTGTGTTGCAGGTGTAGCCAGTAATAAGATGAGCTACATTCTGCATCATTCACTCCAGTAGGGGTCCATCATGTAACTAAACATTGTGCGTATGACTGCAGGAGCCAAAATCGGGGAAAAAAAAAAAAATTTAAATACACACCTTCCTTCAGCAGCACTCTCCTCGAAGTTCAAATCAGAAGACTAAATATAAAGATATGACATCTTTTCATGCTGCTGTGGAAAAGAGAAGACACTTCCAAGCTCCTGTGTTGAGCCACAGCGTCGAGCAGTAGAGTCACACTGAATCTAAACAGTGATCAGTAATTGCAGATGTCACGCACATATTTAACCCCTACCTATCTGAAAACACCTGTGATTAGACAAAGTCTGTGTCACAGGGTAGATTTTCTACAGCCTGAAAACAGAGTCCACAGAAGTGGGTAGAAATCTTGTTTTGCTCTCAGACAACTTGAATTACAACATGCTGAAAGATAATTATGGAAATTTTGCTGAATAATGCCAAGAAAGTTTTCTAGTTTCTAGTTTTCTTTAAGTTGTCTTGGCAACATATTTTATAGGTTGCACAATATTATGATATTTGCTGTGCTATTAATGCATTGATTTATTTATTTGTTATATTTTCCATCAGACAAATCGGCTTTTGACATTTTAATCAGTTGGAAAACTGCATGTGACACTGACTAAAAGCCGGTTGATACTGGCTAATGTAAACCCTGTTTGTTGCTTTCTGGAGATTAACTCCTCAAAAACAAAGTCAACAGATTGCGCTGGGACCCATATCATAGCAGTGTGCACACTTTGTGCCTTATGCGCATGTGGATACTCTCTGTGGGACAGATAATGTGTTGCATCCTTGTGGGTTTTGGTTTAGCAGGAAGCCTCTGGCTTTACTGGCAAAGTCCCCTTTCTTTACTCTTGGCCACTATAGGCATGTCACACACACATACACATATGCACACATACAGGTCTATTCAGCTTTTGCATAGAGGCCCCTAGAACACTGTGTTGACAAGCTCTGTGCTATGTTAGGCTAAACGCAGACTCAGTGCAATGCTCAATGGACAGGGATTCACACTATATAACACAGTTGGAGCTAGCAGTGAGTTGCACACACATGCAGAGGGGAGACACGAATGGAGGCAACTGTTAAGCATTAGACACACACTCTGTCACAGGAATGCTGGGCTCCTTGGACGTCCTCTATAGCGTCCTCATCCACAAGGTAACACAAACAAACAAGCACATTTTTTCCCCCATAATGTTATGTTAAAGTGTATGATCAGAGAAACATGATCAAAGCAAACATGATCAGTGGGGTGTCTTGAAGTCTCAGTCTTTTAGGTTCAAAAAGCCAAAAATGTGTGACTTCATTTGTTTGTCTGAGTTCGTTCTTGAGCCCCTGTTGCTGTACTTTCATCAAATGGTATAGATGAAATGGTTTAGATTCAGTCATGTCTGTCGTATTGCTATAGTAGATCTGATTCTGGTAACATTTGTTAGCACCTTTTTCTTGACTGCCTCAATATTTTGCTGTGCTGTTGAAAACTCAGGTGAAAGCAGCAATTATTTAAAGGAAAAACTGGAGTGACTGTGAGCAGTTACACAAGAATCTTTGAACAAATTGTTCAAAACATAAAATGTATTTATTTTTTTTACAGCTGATGGCGGTGTATGAGGAGCAGGAGGCCCAGCAGAGGGGCGTGGCTAACGCAAACCTAGCCCCCAGCCCTGACCTCTACCAATCAGAGCTCTCAGTCTTCCAGCCAATCACAGGAGGAGAGATTGAAGTCACTTCCTCAGCCCTAAAGTCAAGTGAGTACTTTTTCTTACTGCATGCTAACTGCTGCAGCCTTGACATGGGATCTTCATCTTAAACATCACATTTATGGATTTGGAGATCAATAGTAGTAACTCACAGCTACATTAAAAAAGTTTGTAGATCAAAATTTGTAACCGACTTCATATGGCATGTTGACATTTAATGGTTATTGTTTACGGTCGCACTCTGCATATACATGACACTTAAAATATCAAACATAGTTTTCTGAATAACTTTTTTTTTTTAATAAAAGGTATTTTTGGAGTTTCACAAAATGTACAAGCAAAAAGACAATACAACAGTAGACATCGATGAAATCTAATCAACTCTACTTATTGCAGCAGCAGCTAGGTGATCAAAGTGATGATGTGGTAACTTGTGTAGACAAAAAGCAATGACATAAACTTGAGTTAGGTTCTGGCATTTTTCACAAAATTTGACTCAAAACTAGATGAAGTGTTGTTTCTGAAGATCAGCCAGACCAAATCAGAAGAGTAAAGAAAGAGACAACAGGAAGTGTATGTGTTCTGTCAGGCAGCAGAACAGACTCTGGTGTCTGTGCCTGGTTATTGTTACCTGGTCTAGAAGCATCTGTGTGACCTTTTTACTGTTTCTCTCTTTGTTTGTCTTTCTCCCCATCTTCCCATGTCTCTCTTGTACTTCATCTGTCTTTCTGTCTTATTTCAAGGCAAGCGCCTTTTCAGTAAAAGCACTCTAGAAGTGAGCATGGATTGTCACGGTAACTCATCCAACATTTAATTTGGCCTTAACACAACAAACCATGTTGATGATGGATTTTGTGTACCCACTGTTAGCCAAAACTTGAAGCTTCTCAGCTAGTGACAGATGTAATTTCCTTCAATTATGAATCAAGTACAGTACTCTTATATGTTTTCTTTGGTGCACATTCCTCCCATCGATCAAGTTTAAATATTTAACATTTGAAGATAATCTGTCAAGGTTGCTATCTTAATGTCATAACTGACGCTGACAAACGTCCTGGTCAGCTTGAAAGATGTCAAATGTTTTATTGAGCTCAAGGACTGAACTAAAATTTATACAGTGGCACAATAAGATTTCCCCATCCCCTTAATATATTGTTGGAAAAATAGGTATCTTGCATCTACACTACTACTTAACAGTAAGAATAGAGCCGACATGTCAGCCTGTGTGACCTTCCTAAGTCGTGAAGGGGCCTTGGCTGCATGATCCAGGCACTGTTAAGACAGGAAGTTTAGTCTATTTTACTATGGTCTCCTGTCAGCAGAGATTAGTGGTAATGTGTGACTGTCATGGAAGATTAGAGGTATCCAAACTCTGGAGACTATCACTGTCAGTGTGAGAAGGTCAGAGTTAGGCCTCTATCACTGTCTAATGTTTGGCTCTCATTTGAAACACTTGTCTTTTCTCAAAGTCTTCAGGCTTGTCTTTCCTCTCTTAAGATCTTCACACACCAAGAGTGATGTGAATAAACAGAGCGAAATAGCATATTCCTTCAAGGCAACTTAGACCCACCAAATACATATTATCAAACGTGTTGGATTGATTTGAATGAGCATGTGCATGTACAGGCTAGAAAACATGGATGATGAAAGAAACTGAGTCAGAATGAAGTTATGGTGAACCTGGTTCTTATTATGATTTAAATGAGGAATTAAAAAATATGGCTCCATCCTACTTTGACATAATGTGAAGGCTGCACAAATTGTTGGGTTGGGTTGTAAACACAGCACTGTCACACCCAAGATGTTCTCTACATGTAAATTTTTTCACTTTT
The DNA here is from genome assembly GCA_037367275.1 of Coranthus polyacanthus. Classification (NCBI taxonomy): domain Eukaryota; kingdom Metazoa; phylum Chordata; class Actinopteri; order Kurtiformes; family Apogonidae; genus Coranthus; species Coranthus polyacanthus. The sequence goes on along the minus strand of JAPQRN010000666.1, from coordinate 8,740 downwards.
TCACTGTTTTCTTTTGTTGTTTTTATAATATAGAACTGCAGAAGAAAACAATGATGACAGATGACCTGCTGTGTTGGTTGTTTTTGTGTGTTGTTCCAACATACTATGCCACCAAGTTGTTACTGGTTAGTTGTGTTCTTGTTGCTCACCAAAAGTAAGAAAAACAAACAAAAAGAAAAAAAAAAGTTATTTTTTCAGCTGGTCCATTGCTTATGTCAAAGGGTTCATTAACAGGATCTTACGTTGGAAAATATTACAAACTGCACAAACATTTTTGCGTCTGTTGTGAAAGAACTTGAATCTTGGGGCACTTTCATACCTACCTTTTCGGACATTTCAGTTTGATTTGAACCAAATCTGCAAGTGTGAAACCTCCCACAGACAATGTTGCGGACCCAACAGCTGGTCTTTGGCCTGAACAAAAGAGGTGTTCTCTGTCTGCATCAAACTGAACCATGGATTGGTTCATTTACAGTGTGAACACATTTATAATGGTTTGGAGTTTCAGACCAATTAAAGGAAGTTGTTGGCAATAAACACAAGAAGAAGAAAAACAAAACAAACGTAAGATGGAAGAAGTTAAAAATGAGCTAAATTAACAACATGCCAACATCAAGCGTCCTTCATCTGTCCCTTCACGTCTGTCCCTTCACATCTGTTTGACTTTCCTTTGTTTTACTGTCATTCATTTGTCTTCCCAGACTTCTTTTTCTTGTATTCCTTTTTATAGCCTACTTTGATTTATTTGTCCTGTAATCTCTGTTTCTCTAATGCCAAGTTTTCTTTGACTACATAGTAAAGGTTGGAATCTTCTCCTATATGATGTGTGCCAATTTTCCTGCTAGGCTGGGCTGATCTTATCATTCAGTGCATTACCTTTTTTGCTTGTTTTATTATCTTCCTTTTCATTGAACCTTGTAACATTCATAATTGCTTTTTTTCTGTTTCATTGATGGTGATTCTTTGTGTTGGCCCCTTTACTTTTTTTACCTAAGTCCCTTCTTTCTCTGTCTGTCATTAATGTCTTTTTTCCCTCCATCTGTTTATCCTCCTTTCATTGCCTTTCTTTAAAGAGATGAATTGATTAGAGGTTTCATGTAATCCATACCCCCATCCAGTCTTAAGAGCACCAAGGGTCCATTTGGTGATGATCAATATATGACCCTACAAATATTATTTGGCATGTGTGCTCTGAGTAGTCCACTCAAAGATAATTCCCTCCACCTCTCTTCCACCTTTCTGGTTGTATTCCCAACGGAGCTATGGAGGCTAATATGACAGTGTTCTTAATGTATATATGGATTGAGGGGCCCTCAGAATGATGGGGAGAGATTTGAGGTTCAGTAGTATGCTACACAGAAAAGCTAAATAATACCTCCAGTTATAAATGTTATTTGAACAGCTCTCTGCAGTGTTGAATTTTCTCTTCCTTTTACTATTTCCCCAAGCTCCAGTGATGGTACAGGCAATAGTGCTTCATCAATCTGCTTCTGTTAAATGATAATTTTATGCAGTGAGCTGATGAGATGTGAAGAGAAAGACGCTATCATATGTTACCTACATGCACAAACACATCAGCCACTTATTGGCCATTAGGATGCTCTAATACCATTGTGTTCAGTGACGGCTTATGATGGAGAAGGATCATTCATGAACTTCTCTAAAAGTCACTACTGAAAAACTCAAGTAGTGCACACTCTTATCTTTTGAAACCCTTATAAAAGACCTTGTTAATGACTACCTTACGGTACTGACATAAACTACTATAAATGCCAGTTTCGTTTGTATATTTATTATAATATATATTTATATTTATATATTATATATATTTTGTATGAGTAAAATTAGTAGTTATACATTTTATAACTAATATAAATTCTGATATAATATATAATATAAAATATATCTCATATTTTATTGTCATGTTGGATTTTAAATAAACACTTCTTTTTTTTGACCCGATGCTGCCATCTAAACTTGTTCATTTAGACAATCAGACATTAGAGCTGAGAGATGTCTCGAATTTGTTTGTATGAGATTTATTAAATGACTATATCGCCAACATCAAGTACAAACTATCATGTAATTTGTTCAAGCCGTCGGCATTAGTTTCACTTTTCTCACTCTCTCTCCTACGACGCTGTCTCATTCTCAGACATACATTCAGCCTGTGTATTTTACAAAGTGTAGCATTAATGCTGTTATTGTAGCCTGTTCCCTAAAGTCCATTGATGGCGATTCTTCAACACAAGAGGTGTTTGGTTACTCAACTTTACTTTACTCAACTTCATGCAGGCATGACGTGTTGTGGTACCGTTGTGAAATCAGATCATGTCACAAGTCTTTACTGCAGAAACAACACAGATCCCAAATGATGACCTTAGAAAGACAGAGTCAGAAAACGGTGCAAACTGTCAGAGTAAGAGAACTGGCTGCAGTAACGCTATGAGTTTGCACAATTGTGTCCCCAAAATGTACTTGTTTATGGGCTGTGTTGTGTTTTGTAGCTCAACACCTTTCCTCTTTCCACTGTGCATTTCACCACAAACATGGCTTAGTACTGGGTCCAATTACAGCTGCTTGTTAGTAACTTGTTAGTTCAAACAGTGCAGATCATGTCAGAGATGACTCATTATTTGTCTGTTGTCTTATTATTTCATAACATTTTATATCAGTGTTGTCGGCTACATTTTCATGTAACTTTCATGTACATTTTAAGAACAGTTAAGCCATATTTGCTTTATATATTATTATATATTTAAACATTTTGTTTAATTTGCACATCTTACACTATTAAAGTTATTTATGATAGGATATATTTTCATTTGTCATGTATTTGATCTTTTGTTTTGATAAATAGTGTTCTGTGATGTTTTTTTTTGTACTCCAAAAATATTGTGGTATATATCGTATACAGTGATATTACCACAATATATTGCAATATATTTTTTCTCGATATCGCCCAACCCTATTAGACAAACTTTGTAAACTTGTAAATTTTGGAAAAAATCTGTCTTGAGTTATTCCCCAAGAAGCGTTTTCCAGATTTTAAAAATCCTGTTTGTCTTTTCCAAAAGTGGGTAATGACCCCACATTGTAAATACTGTACACATTTATAGTACATGTACCCACACTCATACTCTTGTACTTTAGTCTAATTATCTAGTTCTAGCTAATTAGGATATTAAAGTGAATATTGCAGTGTTCATGCTACTTCTTAAAAGCACACACTGACTCAGGCAGGCACATCGTCGTGACAGGGTGGAAATTAATTTTGCCGACCTAATATAAAAAAAATATATTTGTCTCCTCTCTTTCTTCTTCATCACACTTTGACATTTGTAAAGGAACAAACACAAAATCCAGTCTGACTATCTTAGGGTCTTTTAGCTTGTCATCTAAAAGATTATTATTAGCCATGAATTTCACTGAACTGTGACTCCATCTATCGCACTGGCATGTTCAAGATAGCATACAGTCCAGATTTGTCAGATATGTCACCTTTTTTATATGTATTTATATACCTGCACACAGAAACACACTTCTTCAAATGATTTTTAGATACCTAGAGTTGGCTTCAGTGCACAAACTGTTCACAGCTACCTACATATGGTCTGTGTGTGTCTTTGTGTTTTACAGACACCCCCCTGCTGGTGAGGAGCAGCAGTGATTCAGCCCTCGGCCCCCAGTCGACAGAGACTGAATCCTCCCTCAATGAGGAAGCTACAATGATGGTAAGACCCTGTGGCCCACAGATAAAAATACACACATATATTTTGAAACAACACACCAGAAATGCAGCTCCCAAACAAAAAACATAAGAGCAAGTCTTTTCCTTCTTAATGTATTTCCAGGCATCGTGTTCAACACCTCATTATCTCTTGTGTAGTGCACACAAGAAATTTCTCTAAACTTAAATAAATGTTTGAGCATTTGGTAAAATATAAGACCATCTGCTGGTTTTTGCACTCTCAATGCCAAGAAGCATAGCATATTTGTTTACAGGGATGTTTGACCTAATATTTAAAAAATGCATCTTGTAACTAAAACTATCAAGATAAAACAGACAAACTGGCTCATTTGTTTGATCAAACTCTTAGTTTTTGCCCGTACAGTGCTATACGTTTATAACAGTTTATAAAGGGTTCCATATGGCTACAATATATGAACCATCCTCTGGTGCTTTCATAATCTAATTCCCATGAACTGTGATAATCACATTATTATTTCCAAAATGATTTAGACATTGATTTTAATGACCCTGTGGGCTTTCTTCTAGCAGCATTCCCAGGACTTTATATTTTTGCACCAGTACAGGTAATACCATAGACTTGATATAATTAGTAGACACATGAACCGTGATGTCACCCATTGGTTTCCGAAGTGGTGTTTTGAGGCCAGTAGTTTGCGATTTGGTTGTCGCCATTTTGGTCTTTTGGGGCCGAAAATGGCCATATTTGGACAAAAGCCTGGGGCTGCTTAAGTACAAAGGGTCAGAGCATTGTGTGAGGGGGTCATGGGTGAGCTAATGCTAAAGGCTAACTTAGTGGCTCGGTAAAACTGTAAACTTCATCAAGCATTGTATAACAAAGTCATTTTACAGTGCTGAAAGTGTAACTAATAAACTATAGCTGTCGAGCTGTTTGTCAGGGAAATTAATTGTATTAAATAAGCAGAGGCTCTGAAAGCCCAACTCAGCAGGTGAGTGAGCTGTCAATCACACCTGTCAATCAACCACCAGAACACGTCTTAGAGGGTCCAAAAAAAACCCAAATGAGAGCAGAATGACTTGGGAAAAAATTATTGACTTAGTATTTTTAGAGAGAAATTTAATGTAAGTCAATGGGAGCCAGTGCTTTTTGGAGCAGCATCTAGTGGCTGTCAGTGGTATTACATTTTAAGATGCTTCCACACTGGCTTCACTTTGGAGCTGAAGTCCTTGCCCTTGGGGTAATGCTTAAAACTTTCACGGATACTGATTATTTAACCATCTGCAATTGTATTTGGTGCTAAAATGACCAGATTCTTGTCAACAATGAGTAAAGTTCATTGTTTCGTCCGGCAGAGACAAACAGAGCCTCTAGAAGTGTAACCTTTAGAAATGTGTGCATGTGTTCAGAGATGACTGGTGCTTGCAGCATCTTCATGGCTATGTGAGACTAGCACCTTGTTTACCCCCCTCTTTTACTGTGACATTAACAAATTAACTACACACTTGCCTGTGTTTCTGTCCTTAGGCACAACATTCTTTACTGTGTTTCAACTTGGAAAATACAAAACTCCCCATTTGAGCTTTTTTATTAATTTTGCAAAGCAAGTTTTAACAAAACAAAACAAAATCCTACCATACAGTTCACAGTATTGAACAAAAGATTAATTGACACAAGAATAAAAACTGAATTATGAAATAAGTAGTAACTAGCTCTCCATCTGCCCACATTAATGTAAATGTGGGCAGATGGTTATTGTAGTGTTGCAGGTTCACATTCCCTTAAGATGGTCGTACACAGCAAATCCCTTAAGTTCACTGAATAAAACAACTTCATACCTGATTGGACTCCTGAGTAGTGAGCCCTCTTCCTTTGAGACACTCACTGGACAAACACCCTTTTCCACCCACCCTGTATTCCCTGTAGTAGAACTTGTTTGGAAGGTTCGGTCCTTCTGGGCATGCAATTGGTTCTCAGCAGTGACCAATCTCCTTGCATAATGTTGCTGAGGCTGATGAAGTGAAGTGGGAGCCGTACATAATGTTTCTCCTGAGAAATGTGAAAGGAGATGCTAGATAGGGAGTGGCAGAGTATGTGTGTTTTTTAGTTGTTGTTTTTTTCTGTCACACTGACTTTATGCAGTCCAATTTAAAACTACCTTGTGTTTATTCACAAGAAACAGACCTCAAGTCTGTTGTGATTTGTAACCCAGTTTAATCAATCACATTGAAGCAGAAATTAAACCTGGATACACTTGTCACTAAAAAATTTAAACCGCTAATACTAATCTATTTACTTTCCCTGGTGAAATGTAAGCTAAAGCTCAGGAATGTGGATCTTGTTCTGAGCCCACCTTCCACTCCTTACATCTCAGATCTTTTTTCACTACCTGCTCTCACTCCTATGGCTGTCATTATGAAATATTACTCGGTGTCAGTTACACAGTAGGCTGCCCTGACTGTGCATGTGGTTGTTGCTCTGTTAGTGTGGCTGCATGATTGCATTTATATTTCTAAGCTCCGATACACCATCTGTGGATTTCCTTTATTATTACATTTTATGTAAGCTCCTTGGGTTTCCCTACTTTCATTTTACATCAACATGACAGCTTTTTCTAGAACAATACTTCTCTAAGTCATATTTTTTTTGCAACACATTCAAACTATCTTACTATTTCTCGTTAAATACTAATTTATTTGTACACACAACTGTTAAACTACCATCTATTGACTGCACACAGCTTTGTAAGAAGAATATACCATCTGTCAATATCCACAGGTTGCACAAACATATGTCCAAATAGTAAAGTCATGCTTTTTTCTATTTATGGAAAATAATAAGCTTCATTACTTGGAAGTTTTTTATGAAGTTGTCTCTCATCAAACTGTTCAAGTTTGATGTTTTACAGATCAAGTCTCCCTAACTTAAAAAATATAAATAAAGTATAAATATAGCCTTGTTTTTCCACTTTGTTATGATTGCCTGGTCTGACTGACATCTCATATTTGATTTTGCTTTTATCCTCTTTCCATTTTCTAGATTCTATTCATTATTTCATGTAGGCATAGCTCTTGACTTACAGTTTTTTAGAGTTGACGGTAATTTTCTGTTCTGTCATGAAAGTCAGAACAGATTTTGGTGACACATTTAGCTAGTAGGCAGCTCTTTAACAGTGTTCAGAATAGTAGCTATTGTACAGAAAGGAAACAAGCAAGCAACTCAGAAGAAACTACAAAAAGAGAGAGTGTAATCCTCGACTCTGGATGGTAAAGTATGGCTGTCGTGGTAACCACAAAATTGTAATACTGCTTGGGTTGTTAGCATTAATGTTGCTTGGCGAGGGTGAGTTTATTTATGTGCGTTTATAGTGATTTTTCCACCCTTTATGCACTAAAATGTTTGGTTGTTCTGCCGAGTAACCTGTAGAGTTTGTGTAACGTGTTGGTTTGCTGCTGCTGAAGAAATAATGACTGACAAAATGATGGCTTCAGGCAGCAAAGAATTACCGTAAGTCTGTTAGCTACTGGTCTGATTCTGAACGTCATGCAGTAAGTCTGATTTTATTTTTTTGCCAAAGCAACGGTGCCAAACACGTTAGAGTCTAAAACCATTTTTACTTTGTTTCTGTAGAGTCTGTCAGCACTAAAAGTGTTGCTGAGGAAATAAAACAAACTCAGATCATATCACTACAGTATAAATATCCGATTGTGCAGTAGGTTTGACTTTATACACGTACTTTGTTGAAGCAATGGTGCAGAATGTAACGTTAGGGATCTGTAATTTTACTTTGAGAAGTGTAAAAATATTTCCAGTTTGTTTGGAAACTGTGGTGGGACAAATTAGGCTATGGTGAGCTGCTGTATTATTTCCACTGCGGTAATACCGCATATCAAGCTATTTGGCCACTCAACGTCACAGCAGGGGAAATTCCTTCACTGTGACAGCCCTATGGTATAGTTGAACAAACATGCTGTTTGTATTGTTTTATGTCTGCATCCACAACAAGTAAGAGTAATAGTTTAATTCTAGAGTATGAGAGACTTGGTGTTCTTCTTGTAAATTAAATAAAATCAGATGTATATATATTGGTATCGGACAAAATTAGTTTGAAAATATCAGCATATCGGATATCGGCCAAAGTCCACTGTTGTGCATCCCTAATATCCAGTTAGACACCACCTGATAAATTAAGAGGAGTGTTTGCATTTAGTCACATCTTTAAAACAAAAATGCCCCTCTATTATTTTTCCCTCCCTTTATTGTTGGCTTGATGATGTTTACCCCTGTGTGTCTTTCCTCTTTCTATGCTTTTCTTTCTCCCACATGCTGTGCCTTAACAACTACCACCTGTGTTCGAGTGCTAAATGACTCTGTGGCTACTGTAAATAAATAACTCTTTTTTTCAGTCCTCAGTTTTCTCAGTCACTGTGCAAGGATATTATTATGTTTACTGTCCCTCTCTGTTTCTCACTTTCTCTTCCTCAGATACACACACACACTCTGCTACTCGCTTATAGGTCTGTCTTTCCTCAGCCAGTCAGGTTCAGGTAGAGGTAATGGCTCCGGGTAATTGTTCAAATTGTCACTTGGCCTTTTGGTGAGAGCGATGAGGGGAAGAAAGTACTCTTCTTGCAGTAATTCTCTGTCTTTCTTCTCTCTTTGTCTTTTCTCCCACTCACTGTCCCTTCTCTTTATTTAATTTCAATCCAGAAAGATTTACTGGTGTGACTCTTCTGGTCTAAATGCCAAGCACAAATGAGTACAGTGAGCCACCAAATCACTCTCCCCGTGTCTCTCTCACTTTTCTCTCTTGCCTAACACACACGCATGCACGCACACGCACATACAGGTGTAGGATGAAAAATCAGTGCTGTATTCCCTTATTAACCCCAGTAGTATTCTAACCAAGAACAAATACTCCCAGCCTGATTAACACAGTGTAACTCACCCTTAAGCCTGTGTGTGTGTGTGTGTGTGTGTGTGTGTGTGTGTGTGTGTGTGTGTGTGTGTGTGTGTGTGTGTGTGTGTGT
>JAPQRN010000665.1:5805-15881 GCA_037367275.1 Coranthus polyacanthus | reverse complement strand
GGTTCTTGATCCTGATCCGTGTGGTTCTATCAGGTCTAGATGAATGCTGGTTCTTGATCCTGATCTGTGTGGTTCTACCGGGTCTAGCTGAGTGCTGGTTCTTGATCCTGATCCATGTGGTTCTACCGGGTCTAGATGAACGACGGTTCTTGATCCTGATCCGTGTGGTTCTATCAGGTCTAGCTGAATGATGGTTCTTGATCCTGACCCGTGTGGTTCTATCAGGTCTAGATGAACGCTGGTTCTTGATCCTGATCCGTGTGGTTCTATCAGGTCTAGATGAATGATGGTTCTTGATCCTGACCCGTGTGGTTCTACCGGGTCTAGCTGAGTGCTGGTTCTTGATGTGGTGTCCTCTGATGGATCACAGATCACAGTGTTCATCTTAGACTTGAACCCTTGTTCTTTACACTGAACTACATTAGATTCTTTGAATCTTTTCATGTCTTTATTTGAGGAACATTGTTTTGAAACATTTCAATCTTTTTCTCGATCCTCGGCTCATCTGCTTCTAGACCTTTCCTGATTTGCTGATCTGCTTTTGGACCAAATCATGATTACAATCACCTGTTTCAAATCAAATCACATTGTTACTTCAATATTTTAACTCATTATTAGCCTTAAATTTCTCCTGTTCCAACTTTTTTGAAGGTGTTTCAGTCTGAATGTGATGAACGGAGGAACATTTACAAATCAAGCTGATCAGACGAAACATGAAATATGTTGTATTCAAACTGTCTGCGATGAAACACAAGTCAAACTCAATTTTAATACCACTGCTTTCTCGTTTAATTTGCATTTCCACGCTGTCCCGGTTCTTTCTGATTTGGGGTTGGGCTTAAGCGGCCAGTGAGTTCATCAGATGCTCTGCTGGTGAACACGCTCAAGCCTGCTATCTTATATAGACTGTAAACAAGCCTTAATTAGTAAGTCCAGCTATCAAATGTTGCCCTGTTACCAGAGCTGCTTGTTTGTGCACGGGCCTTTGGCAGAGCTTCCCACAAATGCTTTCGATGCGCTTAGATTGACTGTGGTTTCAGTTAAGAGCCAAACATAACCGAAACACAGAAAAATGGGGCAAATCGCAAACTGTTTGCCACTTTAACACACTGTACTTAAGACAGAGCCTATGAAACAACACCTTTGGTTGGATTATCTCCCGTCAATCTTTTCTCTCAGCTGGAGGAGTTGTTGCTTTGTGTCAGATCTCACGGCTGACAGTCTCTAATCCCGTCTGGCGAACAGCCTAGAGGAGAAAACATTGTTCGGCCTCAGTGTTTACATCTCCAGCCTCCTCCGGGTGAACAAACCCCGCAGCTCAGTGGAGAAGTGAGAGTCTGCATTTCTGCTGAGAAATACCAAGCCCACCCATCTGAGTTACAGCCGGCAGTAGGATCTGAGCCACCTTCCAGCTCATAGTACTGTTTCTGACCTGTGCTTAAAGTTGTTTTTGGCAAATATTAATCCTCAATTCTACAGTTTCTGATTCATTACATTATTGTCTAACATATGCCTCTGCAGCACAATGTATGAGACGTTTTTTAAGAACGCTGTTGCGTGCTTGTCGATACGAGTACTTTGATACTTCGGTATTTTCCGTGTGGTATTACAGACAGAGGCGGATGTCGCTGCATGACAAAAGCACGACAATTTCTTTATCACAGACACACGTTTCCATATCATCATCAGGCTTTTAATCTCCTGCATTTATCACACCTTTAACGTTAACCAGAAAGAATAATGTCACGCATGTTATTAGATTAGTTACATTCATTCAAATCATATAAAAATGATGAAACTTTGATGCATCGCTGCAGATTAAAATACCAACAGTTTATAAGATGTTTCAAATGAGCTCAACCTTTAACATGTGCAGCAGTAAAATGGATCAGAAACATCAGATATAATATTAAAACACTGTCCGGGAGCATTTTGCTGCATACTTTTACTGAATGCAGAACTTTTACTTGTATTTCCACAGTGCAGTATTAGTACTTCTGCTTAAGTAAAGGATCGGAATACTTCTTCGAGAAGCATGTTAAGTTTGCAGCCAAACATCTGTGAACTCAGAGCAAGAAAGTAAAAGAAGTGGTGAAAAGAGGAAGTGAATGGAGGACATGAGAAAAGAGGAAAGACGGGACAAAAAAACAGAGGAAGAAGTGAGGGAGAGAAAAAAAACACAATTAGACCAAAATAGGCGAGGAAGAAAAAAACAGGAGAGGCAGTGAGATGAGGAGAGGAAACACGAGGAAAGGAGGAGGAGGAGGAGGAGGAGGAGGAGGACAACGGGAAGGGGGCGAGAACCGGTCTGAACCAGCGTAGGCTGACTCGCCGGGCGATATACCCCTTCTCCTCCTCCTCACTTTCCTCTGACTCAGACTGGCTGAACTTTTTCTTTTAGCGCTCCGTCATGCGCTTGTTGTCACCAGGAACAATTTGGATACACATTCCCAAAAAATGTAAGAGGATCCACAGCAGCAGGGAGGGCTCTGCTGGTGATGGCGGGATGATCCACTTAAAATGACTGACAGGTGGTCCCCCTAACATTACATAAGGAATTAGGAGGAGTATTGATTATCACGCATGCATACTTGACATTGGCGAACATCCACACGTACACATACCTCTGGTCGGACAGTTTGTTCCCATGTTTAAGTGGGTGTGATCACGAGGAGCCTATTTGTGGATATAAGTTGTAGATCTGTATACTGTAAAGATGAAATGAGGCTGTGATACTGTTAAGAAAATGTGTCTTGGTCTTTTAATGAACGAGATTATAAGCAACACACCAATTAAACAGTGACAAGGCAAAATTCGCCAAGTGTTAAACAGGGAAAGAACTAAATTGCCTTTAAAAATAATCATAATTTGAGATCTTCCTCTCTTTGTGCAGCTCAGGCCCTGTCATTTCTTTGCAGTCGTATTTTCATTCTCCTTCAAAGTGAGTGAGACAGTAAATGACAAAATGGGGAAAATTCTGTGGAGTAACAAAATGAAAGTAGAGAGACAAAGCCCAGAAGAATTACTGCACTATAATAGAAGAATTAGAAGAATCGAGTTGTACGCTAACCCGTCTGCAATGTTCACGCAGACAAGTGCTCGTGTAAAAGTTCCTACGAGGTCGCATCTGTCTCTAACGGACGTCACTGTTAAGTAACACTGCGATCACCGAGTACTGCAAGTGCAATGTGTAACGTATGTGAAGAATTTTCCATGTTTTACATTTCAAACGCCTGAACTTATCATAATGTTCCATCCTGATAACAGCCTGCACGCTGGTTTCTATGTACCCACGCTGCGGGTCCATCTTGGTCATCAAATAAAATCATAATAATAATAATAATAATAATAAAAAGCTGGAAAACTTCTTCTTCTTCTTCTTCTTCTTCTTCTTCTTCTTCTTCTTCTTCTTCTTCTTCTTCTTCTGTTATATTTTCAGCAGAATGGGTGAAATTACCTTGCACATGTCAAACATTCTGATTAAATGCTTGGAGCAGATAAACACTCATCGGATCAGCATCCATGTAAACACACAAGTCGGAATCTCTGATCAGAATGATTTCAGTCAGATTGAAGAAGTATTGTCCATGTGACAGCAGTGATGCCTTTCTGCTGCTCCTCTACAGCAGCAACAGTGTGCAACACTAGCTTAAAAAAGGAGTCGTCTAATGTCAAGGAACGACCGGCACAACGAGACTCCAACACAAACTCAGTGTAAGCACAAGCAAACGTGACATCTTGCACCTTTAAGATGTTAATATCAATTTCAATAAATCTAAACAGTTGTTACTGTAAGTTGTACAAATGTCGAGGTACAGTCTCAAATAGTGACTTATTAATCAATGTGAAGAAAATGCAAAAACATAAGAAAAAATCTGATTTGAAGGAAGCCTCTAACACGAGCTGACACCCAGTCGAGGCTCTGGATGCTGACTGGAGATGAGGAGAACATACACTTAATGATGATGGTGTGATGAGGGCAACAATAGAGGCAGGAATGTTACGACTGATTTGAGAGAGACCAGAAAAAAAACAAGAACGAAACATTTAAGTTCAATAATTTTTGATTGATTACTTTCTGATGAAGAAACTGACTGAAAAACACTTTAAAATAGATTGTGAATGTAAGGGTTGAGTTACAATTTGATCTTTGATGTCAGTTTTTTTTAGCATGCGAGTGGTTATAAAACCTTATCACAGACATGTCTCTGTCAGCCGATGTAAGCTGCTCGCCACTCACAAAAACTGACACTATTTCTGGACTCCGCCAGCTGCCAATTTCTAAACTTACTTTCCTGGATTGGACTAGCCTGGAGATCAGATGCAATCTATATACACTCACCGGCCACTTTATTAGGTACACCTTGCTAGTACCGGTTTGGACCCCCTTTTGCCTTCAGAGCTGCCTTAATTCTTTGTAACATAGATTCCTCAGAGGTTTTGGTTCATATTGACATGAGAGCATCTCACAGTTACTGCACATCCATGATGTGAATCTCCTGTCCCACCACATCCCAAAGGGGCTCTACTGGATTGAGATCTGGAGACTGTGGAGGCCATTCATGTGAACTCACTGTCATGTTCAAGAAACCAGTTTGAGATGATGTGAGCTTTGTGACATGGTGCGTTGTCCTGCTGGAAGTATCCATCAGAGGATGAGTTCACTGTGGTCATAAAGGGACGGACGTGGTCAGCAACGATACTCAGGGAGGCTGTGGAGTTTAAAGGATGCTCAGTTGGTTCTAAGGGGCCTAAAGTGTCCCAAGAAAATATCCCCCACAGCATTACACCACCACCACCTTGAACCTTTGATACAAGGCAGGATGGAGCCATGTTTTCATGTTGTTTATGCCTGACCCTACCATCCGAACGTTGCAGCATAAATCGAGACTCATCAGTCCAGACAAGATTCTTCTATTCTTCTATTGTTCAGTTTTAGTGAGTCTGTGTGAATTGTAGCCTCAGTTTCCTGTTCTTACAGGAGCAGCGCCTGGTGTAGTCTTGTGCTGCTGTTGTCCATCCGCTTCAAGGAGAACGTCTCGGGTTAGAGGCGTTTTTTCTATATAAATTTCATACTAATGTTCGACTCTAGCTCATCATCAAGGTGTAATTTTAGCTTGTTTAGTCCTCGGACTGAAAAACACTTACAAAAGAGGGTGTGTGTAAGGGTAGAGTTATAATTTGGTGTGTTTTTTAGCATGTGAGTGGTTCTAAAACCTTATCACAGGAGGGCAGAGGTGTCTGTGTCAGCCTGACGTAAGCTGGCCGCCGCTCACACCGTCCACGAGAACTGACATTATTTCTGGACTCCGCCAGCTGCCAATTTCTAAACTTACTTTCCCAGATCGGACTAGCCTGGAGATCAGATGCAATCTATATATATAAATAAATCACATTCCTGTTGATCAGAGCCAACGTCACATCACCGCCCACCGCTGCCAATTCATGCTTTGTGCTTCAGTTTCCATTTTAGGACTTCGTGTTATAAAAAAATGAAGCCAGAAAATATTATCTAATCATGTTCATCATCATAATCATCAGGCTTTGCCAAGGAGGTTAAGTGATCCCTCCCATTCATCTGTCCGTCAGCAGGACAGTTTTCATGAGGATGGAAAGTTAGGGCGTGAGCCAAGGATGAAGCCCTCGTATTTTAGAGCAGATCCGTACAAAAGAGGCAGAGGCGACTAACTAACCAAAGGCAACAACTGTCAAATTACAGTGATAGAGTCTATATAAAGATGGATGTAATGACAGCTCCCCAAAAGTGAAGCCAAAACATCTCCAGCTCCCCCTGGTGGCTGGCTGCAGTACACGTCTTTTTAAATAGTTTAAATAATTTAAATGTCATTCTTCTTGTGTTTTTAATAACTTATTCAACGATAGAAAAATGGACACCTGTAATCATCGCTGTTAAGAAACCCAAAGAAGAAGAAATATGTATGGTAGTCAATGGTGAGAGACAGCTTTAAATTGACAAACATCATATTTGTAATTTATGGCACATTTCAAACAGGATCCATTTTTTTTCTCTCTCACCATTGACTGTATATTTAGCAAGGTCCTACAGGGGAACTTATATTATTATGAATTTGTGGACTGGATTTCTGAAGCAGAGGAGGTGGTGCTACAGGTCACACTCCTGACCTTTGACCTCACCCCATAGCTCCGCCAGGGGCCTTTTCTGCACTGTGAGATAGTAGCTGCTCTGTTCTGACTCACAGGTTTTAGAACACGTAACCAAAGGCTCACACCTAAACAGCTGGAGAAGCCTCGAGCGTAGCGTCGACCTTGATGCCATAACATCTTCTTTGTTACTTTCATTAACAACACAAATGGACTTTGTTTCCAGATGTTTGTCTCTGGTAATCTGGGTGCAGCAGAAGGAGAAACGAATAAAGGTGTATTCAAAACATCGACAGTTCTGTTCATGTTATTATTTATTATTATTATCTCCTGCACTGGACTGACGTTTCTTCCATCTTCCCGTTTTGTTTATGCACGATATCATTTATATATTATATCATGATCATTTTCCTTGGAGATCAGCCGCAACGTTATATATTTTTTGCTATAAAAAAATCTTTGTCTTTATAGTAAATGCTTCAGTGTTTTCTGGTTTTACTTAATTTCATTATAATTGTTTTGAATGTTCAACTTCAACGTTCCCCTCTTTGTTCAGTTTTCATCTTGTTCTGACTTTAAAGGACAGATAAAAACCACACATAACCGTCTGGTTTCTTCAACTTTCACACAGGACTATAAATCAGCCTTTAAACATGAAAAAAAAGGATTTCACTTTTGTCGTGGTGATTGTTGATATGGACTGATACGAACATTTTGGTAATGATGAGAACATTTTTGGCCCAGCCCTAGCTCAAAGGACAGGTTCATACTTTTTAGACTGATCTAATTCTTCATAACCTCTTAATCCTCTGCAGGGTGGTGGAGGTCTGAAGGTGAAGGTGGGGTTCATCCCGAACAGGTCGTCAGTTCATCACAGACCTGACATATAAGACAACCATTCACTCTAACCATAACAGGTTAACTGGTCACTCTAAATTACACTTAGGCGTGACAGGAATATTCATCTCTACTATTCCTCTTGGGAATTTCATATGATCCCAGTCTTAGGTAAATCAGAATCTTCCCAAGCTACTAATAATTTTAGTACAAAATATCCCGTGTGTTTCTTCGCTGCAGCTCAGTAAAGAAACACTGTCAAAGAGGGAATTATGAAGACTTGAAACAGGGTGGAAGTCAAGTGATGAAGCCTTAGGCCTACATTACCCTCCGCTAAACCAGATCTCAGTCCAAAGACAGTTTTGCACAGAAATAAGATTTCGAACCCTGTCTCCTACTGTGCTGTTATTTTTACAGTATTAGAACTGAGTTAGGAGACAAGGAGTAACCATCAAACCACTTGCTGTTTGGTTCTGGTTAATACATCAACATTACCTTCTTCTGTTTTGGTCTGTGAAGCTTTCCGGTTTATTCGCCTCCATATTGAGTCAGATTTCTCTATGAATCTTGTCTGTTCAGTTATTAGGTTGGTTGGATAGTCATGTGGAGCGTGTTCTCACTCCCAAGTCGTCACATGCCGCCGCTTGGTCTTGAACCTTTGCCGTCTGTTTTCGATGCCCCCCGTGGCATCGATTTTCATCACGACATGGGCCAGGTGACATCGTTAGAGACAAGGGTTCATGTCCCTATCTCATTTTGTTGACCCTATAGTCTGGGCCTTCTCAGTTCAGCTTTGATTTCCAAGGAGCGTTATCAACGGGCTCAGATGTCTCTGGATGCGACTGGACAGACCTACAGCCAATCAGAGCAACAGGACGGGCAGCGTCACACCACGTCTGACCCGCCCCATATCAGATAAGTGGTTGTGATTGGCTCTAGACAATCTAGGCTCAGTAGAAATCAGTTTGAATGGGAGCAGTACCACGCGATCTTCAATATTTCTTCATCACAAGGCACAGTGTCAATGCAGATTCTGCTCATTTCGTGCATATGAGGCACACAGGACTTGTATAAAACTCACCAAACTCAGTCAGACTTAATCATTTTCGGAGGTGACCATGAGGCTTAGTGCGGTGGAAAATGAAGTCATCGCTCACGACGAAGTGTCCTTAGAGGCAAATTATTAAGACTCTGAGTGAAGCTGCTCAGACGTCTGCAGTGAAAGGCTGTGGTGTTTTGCTTCCAGGTTTGAATATGATGAAGCGTACGTATATAAAGTAATGGAAGCACTTTGTCTATAAAAAAAAAAGCGTTTAAAAATAACCCAAAGGCAAAAATCCTGAATGGGTGTCTCCTCTTCAAATCCAGAGTGATGGGAAAAACATGCGCTAAAATCCAAGTCAAACATACTTGGGCAAAATCTCTCCATCTGCCACAGCTGAAAATCAGTTCCACCTGGACAGAGGCGAGGTGGTAAAACTTAGATTTTCCATTGCATAACTCTCCATTTAGATTTTATTTATTCCTCTGGAACATTAAAAACTCGCTGAGGAAATGGCCCTTCCCTTTTCAATTAATAATTACAGACATTTATCCATTTAAAGCACAATATTATTCTTTCTAATTGCTTTTTGGCTCCATCTCCTTGATGAAATGATTGCAAGTATTTACCTTTTTCTTTTTCTTTTTTTTTTTTTGATTGTCGTACCTTAACAGTCTAGTAATGTTTTGTCAAAATTAGAACTGGACCAAGCTTTGCAGCAGGAATGAAACCCATCAGGAAGAAAGCATGAACAATAGGTGTGCGTATGTAAGTGTGCACGTGTGATTCATGCACGCATTCGTCTTTCAATGAGGTGGTTTAGTTTTATATTTTAAGGTTGGTTATTTGGTAAGAGATTTATTCATGTCCTCTGTGCAACAATAACAAGACAGGGAAGTCACTGCGCCTTCACTTTGAGTTAGTTTACTTTTGTATTTTAAAGACACTACAAGTTCATCTGTGTCAGTTTCATTTTCTCCTGATTGCTTCCATGGTTGATGACATATTTTGTAGTGAAGCTCATTATCACATGTTCTCAACTTTCTCAGTGGCTGCTTTGTCTCCACGTTCAATAGAGAAAATGCAGATGAAGCCCTTGATAAATGCCTAAATACCTATTTTCATCACATTCTTTTTTATCTTTCCAACTAATGGAAAGTGTCTGGCTATATTTACACTAACAAAATGTGGGTTGTGCCAAAATTCCTTAAGCCCGACATGAAAGTAGCTTATCTTTGAAGTGATTTGCCTTCAGAAGTGCTGATTGAGATCTCGTGACCGAAGACGACCTCTGACAATAAGATGGCGCGAATCAATGCTCTGTTTGTGCAGAGTCTTAAAGTGCTACACCTGCGCTCGGTTTTTCTTGCCAGAACCTCGGTGTGAATCCCATTATTAAACTTTTGTTTTTGACTTGTTTAAGCTCCTCAGTCACAAATGAACCAGAGCTTTTAAACTCAAGCCACAAGAACTGAGAAGCAGAGTCTTTATTAGACAAAGAACGGCCGTCGTGCCAAGAGAGACATGGAGGCAGAAAGGGGAAGTCAGGACAAATATACTGTACGTACCTTTGTTGCTGTAACTTTAACTCTCTGGTGACCACACCAGTAAAGACCAGTTGAAGACAGAGAAATAATATCAGCTCCTTTTATTAAAAAGCCACATTTTTAGGGATTTATTTAGAGCAGCTGGTGGGCCACATTCTGATAAAACTCCTGTTTCCTTCAGCGCTGCCTTTCCTCAACTTCCAAAAAAGGTCGCCGAGCTGTTTTTATTGGGTCAGAGTAAAGTACATAACAATAATATGACATGCAAATTCATTTTCCTAATTAAAACAGAAGAAGAGTGTTCTCGGGACAAGTCTATAAAACCTCACCAAAGCCGTGTGAAATGCAGAGGAGATGCCCAACTCGTAAAGACGAAACAAGACGAAACAAGACGAAACAAGACGAAACAAGACGAAACAAGAAGACAGAAACGTCATAAACGTCATAAATAAAGATGTAACAAGACGAAAACGTACCTGTAATTCAAAATGTAGACATTATGACAGTTCATGACTGGTTTAGCAGTG
>JAPQRN010000664.1:0-13677 GCA_037367275.1 Coranthus polyacanthus | reverse complement strand
TAAGAACTAACAATAATGAATGGAGTCGAAATGTTCCAGTCCAGTTTTTTTAATGTTGTTAGAGGCTAAGTGAAGCCTAAGAATTAAAGAGTAAGAATTAAAATGTGTTATAAATTAACAATGAACTAATCCAGTAATTGGTTAGTACCTTTTTGTGTGTTTTTTCATAAATCATCTGTATTTTTATATATGTATTCAAACAAATATTATTTATATACACTTAAATCTGCACTCATATTGTACATTACCATGATTTCCTCGTAGACTCTGTCAACAGCCGAAACCTCATGGTTGTGATGCTCTCCGGACCCACAGTCGTCCTCTGACAGCAGACATCCACAGGTGATACAGAACCAGTCCATTCCCTGCAGCTCTGCAGCCAATCGGGCCTGAGTCTCCTCCTCAGCATCGATGGTTTCATAGTCAGCCTCGATAAGCTCCTCATCCGCAGTCAGATCTAAGACTTTCTCCTCTGCTTCTGCCTCTACCTCTACCTCCAACTCCCTGCTCACTTCTCTCTCCTGACCTGACTGAGATTGTGGTTCCTCTGATTCTCTTTGTATCTCTGGTTCTGGCATCTCTCTGGCATCCTGTTTAGATATTATCTCATATTCAAGCTCCTCGACAGTCACCTCTGGACCCTCTTCTTCTGTCTTTTGTCCTACTTCCTCTTTGTCGTTAATCATTTCCTTTTCTTGGGTATCTTCCAATTTATTTATCAGTTCATCTGCTGCTCCTGACTGCATATCTTCTCTGTTTAGGCCAGATAAATCCTCCTGTGGAGTAAAGCTCCTGAGAGGGGAAAACACAGCCTCATCTTCTTCTAAGTCCCTCTCCATCTTTTGCTCCTCGGTGTCAGCCTCCTCCACAGGTGCAGCATCAATGGTTTCATATTCAGCCTCGATAAGCTCCTCGTTTTGAGTCAGATCTAAGACTTTCTCTTCCACCTCTGCTCCCAACTCCATGCTCACTTCTGTCTCCTGAACAGACTCAGACTGTGCTTCCTCCACATCTCTTTGTGTCTCAGGTTCTGGCATCTCTCTGGTATCCTGTTTAGATATTATCTCATATTCAAGCTCCTCAACAGCCACCTCTGGACCCTCTGCAACTGTTTCATCTTGTTCCATCTTTTGCTCCTCTATGTCGGCCTCCACCAGAGGTTCAGGAGGTAAATCTGTCCTGTCTAAGTCATTTCTGACTTGTGCGTCTTCCTTGGTAACAACTTCTGTTTCTTCTTCCAGTTGCGGCTCTGTCACAGTCTCTTTCTTTGTCTCTTGAAGAGTCTCTGATTGAGCGGTGCTGTCTTGAGGTACTATGAGATGTTCAAATGGACTGGCACACTCAGAAACAGCTACTTTATCACTTTTTGGAGTCTTCTCTGACCTTTGACTGATTTCTATGTCCATTTCTACAGCTTGTCCTTTGGGAACGAGGAGTATCAGCTCATCACCCACACTAACCATCTCCTGAACTACACCCACAGTGTCCTGTGCTGGTGTTTTAACTTTGGCTTCACCTGTCAAACTTGTTTTGTCTGATTCCACTTCTTGATGATGCTCAGGCTCAAAGATTTCAGGGTGTTTCTCACCTGAATCTGGGATTAGCACTTGTGTTACTTCACTTAAAATCTCAGTTTTAGCCTCTGACATCTGATCTGCAACCTCAGTTTCAATTGTCAAGTTGTTCTCAACCTCAGTGACTTTTGGAGTTTCCTGTTCTTTCTCTGTTTCTGTTTGTAGATCTGTCTTCTCAACTCTGGTTACCTCCCGAAGATCAATACAAACTTGGGTTTGGATTTCTTTTACAGGCATAGTTTTTTCAATTACCTCCACTACTGCATGCACTGCAGGCTCACAGTCAGTGCTAACCTCAACAGGTGGAGCACTTTCAGAAATAACGTCTTTTTCCTGAAGTAGTGATGTTTGTGCTGATGTCTCTATTTCACCTGAGGGTTCAGTCAAGATTTCCTGTTTTTCTGTCTGAGGTTCTTTGAGTTCAACTGAGGCCTCTGCTATGGGGGCACTCACTTCATTTACTTTGTCATCAGGAGCCATAATCTTAATGTCAGTATCTACATCTACAATGTCCACCTGAGGAACCTCACTGCTAACAGGCACCTCATCTGTTGTCTCTTCAGTAGCTTTTACAAACACTTCATCAGTGCTTTCCACTCCTTTTTGAGTTGGTTGCTCACTTTCAATATTGTTTTCCTCACTAAGCATTTCTCCTTGATCTTGCTCTCTCTGATGCTCCTGACAGTCCTCTATTTTTTTTACTTTATTGTCGACCTGTTGAACCTCAAGTATTGGCTCATCAATAATGGTTTTGGGAACTTCAGTCTGATCTTTTTTAATCTCATGTTTCACCTTCTTATTGCTCTTCTCCTCTGTCAGTTTAGATTCCTGAATTGATTCCTCTGAGGTTATTTCTACTGCTTTGTCAGTCACTGTGGAGAGTTGTATCCTCTGATGCACCTCACAGTCCTCTATTTTGTCTACTTTATTGACCACCTGTTGAACCTCAGGTATTGGCTCATCAATAATGCTTTCAGGAGCTTCAGTATGATCTTTTTTAATATCACGTTTCACCTCCTCATCCCTCTTCATCTCTGTCAGTTTAGACTCCTGAACTGATTCATCTGAGGTTATTTTTACTGCTTCAGTCACTACGCGGAGTTGTATTTCCTTTTCTTCATCTGTTTCTGTAACTTGTTTCTCTTTCCCTTCAAATATTGCAGACTGTAAACCTTCATTAATGTCTGCAGGGCAGTCCTCCTGTGTCTTTACATCCTCCTTTTCTGTTTTGTCCACATCCTCTTCTTGGGCCACTCTTGTCAAACATCCTGTCATTTCAAACTTACTCTGTGACCACATCATTCTTCCTTCTCTTTCATTATCCGCTAAGTCTGGTTGCACATCCACTGTGGGAGTTTCATCCTTCAAAATGAACATCTCCAGGTACCCTTCTGCCTCCTCTGTATCTGAAAAACACCTCTTAAAAGATTTCTCTGATGCCACGCTCTCTGCCTCGGAGTGTTCCTCGTCGCTCCTCATCCTCTCTCCCATAGCGTCCTCGTAAAGGTCAGAATACATAAAAGACATGGCGGTAGGCTCCTCGAGCAGAATGGGGTCGATTATCTTAGGCGGTCCAGGGGAAATAAAGATGGGTGTGAGGACTGTTTCTTCACTCCCAAACAACACTGAGCCGCTCTCCTTCACTGAGCTCTGGCGTCTCATTCTTGTCCCTGCCTCTTCTTTCTGGAGCGCATCAGCAGGAGCTCCTTCTCCATAAAATACTTCATCCAAGTGTTCCCCAACTATCTCCACATCAGTAACAAAAACAAACGAGTCTTCTGAGGCAGACGGACTACACTCTGCGGCTGCCTCCTTTGCATCCTTTTCCTCTTTTGCTTGGGGCTTTGCTGGCTGTGCTACCTCCTCCTGTAGCTCTGCAGCTTGTTCCCCAGGAACCACCTCGTCCACCAGGGTAAACTTCTCAAAGTAGTCAATGTCACTGCTTTCTTTCTGAGTGGGAGTTTGTTGAAACTCTGCCGATGACTGAGAAGAGTCTTGCATTGAGATCTGTGATGAAATTATAAATGAGGACTTTGTAACATTTGAACCAATATTTACAAAGAAAAGTTAATACGTTAATTTAATGTGAATGACAAAGAAGATTAGATTGTCACAATTAAATCAAGACTAGTGTCAAAAACAAACAGCAATCATAATGATGACTTAAATATTATCATATAAAGTAATAAATACCTCATCCAATATTTCCTCTTGCAAAACATGATTCTGTGGTTGTGTCCAGTCATGGTGGTTTCTGGACTTGATCTTTGGAGTCTGGTCCAGATACGACAAATTGTCCTGCAGCTCTGTGGTCTCTTCCTCATCCACAGTAGGAAGTTTCGATGGGACTCTGATGTTGAGAATTTCATAACCTTCTGAAATCAAACTAAACAGCTGCTGATCTTTGCTTTTTATTTCTTCCAAGTCGGGCTCTGTTTCCATTTTCTCCTGTTTGACATTAGGAAGAGAAACCTCTGCCATCTCAGGTCTCTCCACTCCCAGAGCAGAGGCTGATCTTGAACTACCAGGTCGGCTCAGCCTGTCCCCAAGTCTGCTCCTCGTCCTCCTACGGACTATTTTCTCCTCATCAAAGACGATGGTGATCTTTCCTGCAGCTCCAGAGCCATCCATACTGTAGCCTTCAGAGATGGAGCTAGTCTCAGAGGCCCAGGGAGTAGAGCAGCGGCTAGAGGCCGTCTCCCAAACAATACCACTGTCCTCGCTCTGAACAGTTACCATGGAGAACGATGGATCCACCATTAGGCACTGCAGTTTTGGCTTCACAGACTGGTCCTGAACAACCTCTCGCAGACTGAACAAGAGAGGAATAGATGGAGTTAGAGGAAGCAGAGCAGAAAGCTTGCACCGTTCATAAGAGGAGGAAGGGCATGACTAAACAGTCAAATTGCAAGAGAAGATACTTTTAGCACAGCTTGTGGAAATGCAAGCAGAGGACAAACCAATGAATCAAATCAAAACATATCTGAGTAACATGTGTAGGCATGGAAGCCACGTTCACGTTTTGCACCACGAGGGCAGGTTAGCAAATCTAAGCTGAAAACAAGACAACACCTGCAGATCTATTCTCAAGATGATTACTTGAGAAGTGTATATCTCCAGCATTAGAGCAGGTGTCTGGTGCCAATGTGCCAGTGTGATAGATGCACTCAGTCGCTCCTGCTATGAATACAACTTGGCCCCAGGAGGATTGCAGCAAAGTGACGACCCAAAGCGTCATCCATGTAATATTAGAGAAAAGATGCCTGGGCTTCTCAGATACATCCAACATATCAGTGTCTTCTACTATTTATGACATGACAAGGATGATAAATGAGGCACAAAACATGGGATGGTGAATATCGTAACACGGATATCCAGTCAAGCTTCTTGAAACACTGATGAGAGGCTTCTCTTTTCTCCCCTCAAAGCAGTTTTACAAAATATGCCTGAGCTAACAAGCTTCAGTTCACACATTTAATGATAACATTTCCCTGCAGAAAAGACACATCTCTGTCAAGTAGAAATTAACCATAACTGTGGTCATTTAGCTTGTGTAGTCCAGAGGAGTATTGAGCAATTGGATGAAGTACCTGTTTTGAAGTTCCTCCACCTCGTCTTCATCGTCTTGGCTCAGGGCCTCTGAAGCCCCACAGTCCTGCAGCTCTGTCATTTCAGAGTACAGACTCTCACATTCATCCATCTTGGTTGTACCCAACAGCAATTCCTTTGCAGTTGCCAATGTTTTCTGTGTGATTTAGAGTCCTCTTAATGTTTTCAACCACTATGAATTGAGAGGAGCTGGTCCGCCTGTTTGTTACATCTATGTTGGGAGCTGTCCATCTGACTCAGCGAGGGACAGAAATAGACTGAGTGGGGAATGAAAAGAGGGGAGTGGAGATAGTGAGGGGCAAGGCAGTAAAAAGAGTTTGTCTCAGTCTTGAGTTAAAAACACTAACAACAAACTCTTGGATTAGGTACATTTTCAGTGCATCTTTGTTTGTTACAGGTGGGGGGAACCTTCATTATGCGGCTCTTGGTCTTCACGAGTGCCATCGGCTGAATGTGGCGTTGTGACTTTAAGATCAAAACCCCCTTTGCTAAGTTAAATATAGGCCATGAGCTGAAACAGTATCCCCTGGTCTCCCTGCTGCTGATGGTCAGACCAGACGCACACACACACAGATCTTGTAAGGTATCTATCTCCCAGCAGCGGTGGCACTATGCAAGTCATAAAACTAGGTGTAATAAGGCGTCAAACCACAGAACAAAAACCTGTCAGCACGTGAGCCGCCAGAGGAGGCTGCAGAGAACACTAGGAACAAAAGATGTGGGTAAACGTAAGGCATCACAAGAAAACAGAAGTGCTGTGGGATGTGAGAGACCTCAGTGACGGTGATTCAGCGAAGGACTGCATTACCTTGAGGAGGCAAAATAGCACCTGATTGCAAAGTAATTAAACATAACATCATGAGTAAGCCAGTATTTATTGTTGATCCTATTTAATAAGAATTTACCCTAAAACCTTAAATTTAGGAAGTCACCAAACATCACTTACATATGTACAACTGTAACAAAATGAGAAAAATAGAAACCGCTGTGTCTGATAGAGGTTGAGTAATAGTGGATTTTTAAAGGCAGATGATGATCTGATGATGAGAATCTCCAACTCTAGAACTGAACGTCAAACTAGCCATAAAAAAAAACTCAAGGTGGGACTGATTTTTGTTTATTGAGTCATCGTTTTCCTTCAAAGTCAGCAATTCTGGGGGGAAAGCCCAATATTAGTTATTGACCACTATCAGAATCAAGTTGTTGATACCAATAGTTGTAAAATGTCCTTTCCGCGCTGATTGATCAGTCTTTCTCTAATTTAAAGTATTAATAGTTTTTGTCACTTTTCGACCCAAATTCCAATAGGCTTCACATGATAAAAATATAAGTAAAAACAATCATACATCTTCAAAGATTTAATTTTAAATAAACATTTAAAAGTCAGTATTGTACAAAATGTACAAAAAGGGCCAAGGAAAAAAGAAAATCATACTCAGTTCTTCTTTAAATAACTTAATGTATTACATGAATGCAAATAACATCAGTTTTTGTCCAAAGAAATCAAGTAGGTGTTGTACTTAGCACCTAAAATGAGCATAGCCTTGGCACCAGTCCAGGAAAATAATACAACACAACAGGAACAATGCTTAAGGAACGACGTTAGAGGAACCATCCAGAGTCTGCAGCCATCAAATCCATCAGAGTGATTTAAATAGGGAAAACGAACATCACTGAATACCAGCTCAGTTTTCAGAAGAGCCAAAAACATAAACGTGGCGAGAACAAAAAATGAGAGGGCCTTTAACGCATCTGTAGAAAAAAGGTGTCTGTAGTGTTTGAACCCATGGTAACGTCACTACTGACCTAGAAAAATAGAGAAAAAGGCTTTGATGTTGTAAGTTGGTCCAAACAGGCTGAGGACAGTATATACATGTACATAGTGCAGAAACTAACTGACCTATTCAAAAAGGACTCCGCAGTATGGCTCTTTCAATGTGGGTGTAACTAAAACTCAAATTAGACAAGATAAACAAAAGATAAGCTAAAGGCTGTTGCTTCCATTTCTGCTTGATTTCGATATAAACAGTTCATATTAGTTTGTGTCCCTGCTAAGTTTACTTTCTCCTAAGAATCCACTGATCATACTCATCCTGCTTCAGAGCAACATCCATAGCCACCAGTTAAAGTGACTCTTCATTTCAGACCCCTCACTCAACAAATAAAGTATTTCTTCCCTTCACTCTTGCTGACTGCAGAATTGTGACTTAAATAGATTTGGCAAAGGCGGCAAAAATATTACATACAGTGAGCGC
Source organism: Coranthus polyacanthus (assembly GCA_037367275.1). Lineage (NCBI taxonomy): Eukaryota > Metazoa > Chordata > Actinopteri > Kurtiformes > Apogonidae > Coranthus > Coranthus polyacanthus. The sequence goes on along the minus strand of JAPQRN010000664.1, from coordinate 6,239 downwards.
TGTATTTTAAACAGGAACAGCTACAGGACAACGAGATTCTGACTGACATCCAGAGTCCCAGAGTCCTAATGGCTGTGAGGTGTAAAGGCAGCAGGTTCCTCTCAAAGGTCTCGCATCATTTCTGGCCTCAGGCCCATCGTGAGGTAGAAGACTCCAGTCAAGTCGTCTAATTAGAGGAATCCCTTTATCTCCTGGATAACTCTTTATTAATGACGTCTCTGACCGGGAGGATCGAGTTCAGGTCCTTCTTCTGCTGCAGTATCCGATATGACTGTGCAGGAGGGAGAGAGAGAGGTGAGAGGCAGGACGATTATGAATAACTCATAGCTGGTCCTTTGCAACATGCAGGGAGAAAGAAAATATGCTATCAGGTTTGTCATGTACCTCAGCAAACTGACGTTTGATGGCCTCAAACTTGACCTTCTCGTGAACTGCTCTGGCAACGTTATTTCTTTCGAATGGCTCTGAAACGCAGAAACACTGACTGAATATGCAGCATTACAGACGTATGTTGCAATATTGCTCAAGTTATTGTTGGATGGTGGTGACGTCCATCGAAATGGTTACCTTCCACACATATGTACTTGTTCTTCCACTGTTGAGAAGCGGTCTTTGTAAAACTTCTGGCCTCTCGGACTGAGATTACCTGCTTATCCCATCTGCGTGACACAAAATACAAAAACGTTTCTATTACAATGTTGAAGAAATCCGAGGGGCTCAGAGGGGTGGGCTTTCTGTTGACTAATTGAGTTATAGTAACGGTAAAAACATACCGACCCATTTCAGCCATTAGGCCTTCATCAGGCAACTCAACATGTTATATATACTAAGTAGAACGAGTAAAATCCACAAACTGAACAGCACCGCAGGGACAGCTTTTTACACTTTTATTACACTTTCCTTGCAGCACTTTCTGCAAACTGTTTATTTCTTTTACTGTGTAAATGTCTGTTTATTAGAGAGTTGAGAGTAGTTTCACACATTCTAGCAAATTAGCTACATGCATTGCCCTTACTTTTTGTAAATAACCTGCACTGTACAATTATTTGGATTTCTTACCTTTCAGATTTTAGTTTACAATAGTGCAGTATAAAACAAACAAGCTTGCATGTAGCACTTTATTATGGTCAAAGTTTCGAGAATGTCGTGATATTATGGCACATTCTACAATCTCAGCCTTATTGGACCATTAAATTAGCTAGAGTTAGTGCTTACGGTCTAGTAGTCTTTCAACCCTAAAGTTTTGAGTGTTTTAGCTTCCTTAAATTGATCCAATTCAAGGTAAATAGACACTGCGTTCACCAGGTTAGATTTTAAGTCTTTGCTAAGTGTTTATTTCTAGAGTCAAAAGTTGGTTAAAACAAATGTTCGTGAAGAAGGAATGAAAAATGTGCTATCACTTTTTAAAGCTTTTGTCACTGAAAATGTCAAGACAAAATGCAAAATCTTTCAAAATGCGTGACCTGCTTTAGTGTTTGTCAAGTAAAATCAATTAGTGTGTGAAACAAGTCAAATCGGCTTGTATGTTATAGATGTTTTAGTTCTGGATTTTCAACCTCAAAACTGCAACATGGCACGCTAACACACATCCTGCACACCGGTGATCCTGGTATGTCAACGTTAGTGCTGTGTAAGGCCAAAGGTCCCACCTGCTACTGTCCTTCAGCCAGAAACATGAAACCAGAGAAGATGATGCAGTTTAGAGAAGAAGGAGAGGAGAGCTGGGGGGGGGTGGGGGTGGGAGGAAGAGGAATGGGAAGGAAAAGGACCTGAGATTCATCTGAAACACTAGACTCTGTAATGAGTGGTCCTTGAGATACCTGAAGGCTGTGGCATAGTATTTGAGAAAGCCCAGAAGCAGTTCTCCCAGACAGGACTGGTTTCTTGAGATGTAGGGTGGGATGTGTTTGGGTCCCTCTGGAACCATGTCAAGCTCCATAAAGAGAGTAAAACACTCCTGAAAACAAGGATGAAAGAACAAAAAAAAAAGGACAAAGAGTCAAAAACACTTTTTTTCACACACAATTTGTTTGTTTTAAGCCATATTTGATTTCATTTCATAAAACGTTGAGACACTTACTGGGTAGTCCTTCTGTAGCGAAGGAAGAACAGGGTGATTGAGAGCTGTGAAGGCAAAATATTTACAAGATGAAAGCCTTTCCAGTCAATAAAACAACATTTCTTTGCGTCTTTAGAGTAGTCATGATCATGAATTTTTAGCTGATGATTATCTGTCATAGAAAGTATTGCAGTTCACGATTTGCTCGATTGCTACTATAAGCCTAACAATAGTTTAGTAACTATTAACATCCACCTTATGAAGAACAAGAGCCATTTATTGGCTTCAAACATTGGCTGTTAATGTTGATAGATGCTCATTGAAGTGTGGTCGGTCGAATATTAAAAGTTAAGCATCTCAAGATAAACGGGGGAAATGAGATGGAGTTATTAATAAAGTGCCGGTCAAACCCTCAAGCGGTGGAAAATGACATGGAAATAGTGACGATATATGACATGTCTGTTTGTTTCATCCAGATGTTTTTATACTCGTACAGATGAATAGATGTCATATGAAATAGTTGTCATCAGATCAAACAATTTGGCGAGTGTGGAATAACTGTGACAGGCCTTTCTCGTGCGTCAGCGACTGTGTGTTTGTACTCACTCTGGAGGTAGTGCAGCACCATCAGCACTAGTGTGTAGCTGCTTAACGTCCCTTTACTGGCATCATTGATTTGATTGTGCCGTGCCCATTTCTTGACAACAAGGATGAGGGGTCTTATCCTGACATCAGCTGAGAGAGAGACCACACAAGCAAAGCCGGTCGTAACAGGTATCGCGTAACTGAACCGTCATATAGTTGGACTCATTAACAGAACACATTGTTTTGGTTGTACACACCATAGGCATAAGTCTTCAGAAGGAATGTGTTTCTGATTCCCACTGTGTTGTTGATATTCAGGTCAAACTCCAGATCACTTAAAACGGAGTAACAAAAAAACACAAAACATATTAATACTTATTAATAGATTCATCTATCTGATGCCATATAAAAGGCTTGAAGAAATGTTTTGCTCCTACCTGCCTTTCTCTCTGAACCTGAGAATAGGCACCTTGGCTCTGATCAGCTGAGTTTTCTCCACATACGCTGTTTAATCAAAACCAATATTGTGATGTTCATGTTAGTTTTTGGTTCCTTTCCCGTCAACCTGAAAATATTTATACATGGCGAAATGGCTCCCTCTAGTGAGGCTTTATGGGCATTTCTGACGTTTAACTTTTTCAGAAGCAAAACTATACAAATATTAAATATTTTGGTAGTAAGTATAATAATAAGTTTAATTATAAGTTGGTAAGAAGGTTCACAACCATGTTCAAAAATGCTAAGAAGTTAATAGTTAATAGCCAATAAACTCTGATAGTTGAGTTTCATTACTCACAGAGGGATCTGAGTAACCTTTGGAGGGTAGAAAGAACGTGAAGAGGATCGACTCTTTTCTAAAACGGAAAACAAAAATACAAGTGTAGGTGTTTAAGAGGAAGCAGGTATCTTTGATTGTACATTTTATAGTAGGTACAAATACACAGCACAAGTTTGACCCAGAGTTAGAGATACTCACGTTTCTCTTGATGACCAGACACATATCTGCGTCGCTGCTCCGGCAGCCCAATCCATTCATAGAAGATCCAGTCAAGTAAAGCCTTGCATCTGGGAGAAAAAAAACAAAAAACCTGAGGTTGGTTGGTGTAGATTTCTCAAGGGCGCCAGTTCATCACTACTCACTGCTACAAGAGATCTCATTGATGCATGTGTTGTAGCTATAACCAAACTAATCACTATCATTTCCAACTGTCACCTGCCCTTGGATCAGCGCCCAAGGGTCACGGCGCCTTGGAAGTTCTTGTACTAACTCAGTAACACCACAGGTTCCCACAGGTGATTTTATTCTCCGAAGTTGTTTGGGAATTACAAGAGAAAGCTGGAGCAGAGTGTGACTGTAAATTTCATACACACCTGCATAGATACGCTGTATGTCTTGCAGCAGCCGAGTTCGGCACATCTCCTTTCGATTCAAATCAGAAGATTGCTGCTGGCATGCCTCAAACAGCTCCACCATCTGAACACTCAGCTTAGGGCACAACACATGTAACTGTGACTAAACCAAGCATACCTGCACACACATTGTCAGCCTATCAGCTGCAACTTAAGTCCATCTGAGTATACCTTGTCCTTAGCGTAGGCCTGCAGGCTGTTGGAGCTTTCGGGTTTAGCAGGCACTTGAGGGCGGAGATGGGTGGGTGGGCTGGGATAAGATCGATCAGAACTAGTGTAGGCTGATCTGGATGTCCCTGGTACTGCTTGGTGAGGACGTCGGAGAGGGGGAGGAGGAGGAGGAGGAAGAGGAGGAGGTGGAGCGGTTTGAATTAAAGGAGGGCCGATTTGTGAACGGGAAGAAGAATCAAGGTGCTGGCGCTTCACCAGATGGGGGCTGTAGGCATCAATTTGTCTCCTGAAAAAGACGTAACAGTAATAAAACACAGGAGTTGTTAAAGGTAAGCATTAACAAAGCAGAAGTGGGTTTTGTTGAATACATTTTAAATATACCTCTTTCAAAGATGAACAAGATGACTTGACATAAACAGACTAGCATCATCTACTTGCATATTTCAGATTCCTGACAGCGCCACTTCACCTGAACACACTATTACAAGGGATTTCTCCTTAAAGTATGTGTTGAATGGGTGATTTTTTTTTGGAAATTAGCAGTGAAATGATAAAACTACATACTTGCGCCCATTGATCATAGCAGGTAATGCTATGTGTGGAGGAGGAGGAGGTGGAGGAGGGATTGAAGGGGATGGCCTGGGCTTCCACTCATATGCTGGCAACCTGTCTAGTCCAAGTCCATAAGCGCTGCAAAACACACATGAACATTACTGTACAGTGAACACAACAAGGTGAACATTTTACGTTTATTTCACTCTGATGTCTGACACCAGGGCAGACAGAAAATCCGTCGTTGTCACCTGTTGACGCCAGGCGGCCTTTGGTGGTTGTAATCATAATAAATGGGTGCGGGGGGTGGGGAATACGGGCCGTTGCCGTAGGTTGATTGTCCCCGTGATGCAGCGCTGCGGGGTAACGCGCTGCGGGGTAACATGCTGCGGCTTTCCACGGAGCTCCAGCAACAACTCCGCGGATGTTCCTGTAAAAGTGACAAAACAGCAAGTAGCGCGAAGAATATACGAAGAACGGCGGCATCCATCGTTGCTAAAACAATCAAGCAACGGTCATGATATTGCCACAGAAAGTTTCGGATGAAATCGAAACTTACCAGTGATCGGGGACAACGGAGCAGGCTAGCTGATATTAGTTTGCGTTAAACTGCATTTAGCTAGCTAATTCAAACACTGGTGCCTCGAAATGAAGTCTGTGTCTGTGCGAGGAGTAAATCTACCGGAAAGTGTCAATGACACCTTGCTTAAAACCTGAAATCATACTCTGTTGCGCTTACCAAACTACATATCACATGTAAACAAAATGATGTTGCTAATCAGGGGTAGTTTCCTGCCTAACACTTCCGCTTGACGCTATGACGCAATGGAATGCGATTTAAAGGGACAGTGTCATGCGCTCTTTAAAGGGGAAATCCACCAAAATATCGAACTGGAAATAAAGATTCAGTAATTCTTTATAGGCCTGCGTTTCTTATAAAAGGTTACGTTTATTTTTGGTGGATTCATTGGCATTGAATTAAGGATGGCCTCCATGGGCTCTAAAAAGTTAGGTAGCCTAATATTAGATAAATGTTTTTAATTTGCATATTGAATATCAGATACGCCTCCAGAACAGTATAATCACCATGGCAGCTGTCAGGTTGTCAATTATTGTTACTGTCTGCAGAGCATCTCAAGGATTCATTATCTTAAGATGAAATCTTTTTGACTATCTCTGCATCTGAGTCACTGAATTAACCTATTTTCTGGCGCATATCAGTTCAGTTTTATATGTCATGTGTGGTTTCTATTTGATGTGTTTCCACTTCAGTTAAACTATTTTAACTATTTTGGTGATATGATGTGATGTGCATTACCATCAATTGCACCCACACCCACAGACTTCAGAGTTAAATATTAAGCCTAAACAGTTGAATAAACAATCACTAATGATAGATAGATAGATAGATAGATAGATAGATAGATAGATAGATAGATAGATAGATAGATAGATAGATAGA
>JAPQRN010000663.1:0-15907 GCA_037367275.1 Coranthus polyacanthus | reverse complement strand
TCCTCCCCCTTCCTCCTCCTCCCTCCTCCTCTGGGAGGGCGGTGAGTTAAAATGCGAGTTAGCTGCTTCTTATGCAACTGCTGCACTGGAGTTAGACTTAATATGTACAGTGTCGACAGAAATCAAAAAAAGAACACACCACAGTTACGTTCCCGGTCGGATCCTCGGTCAGAACAAAAACAACCTTTAGAAAGGTAATTTAAAGACAATTTGTCTCGTACTGGCCTATTTATGCAGCCTCACAAACTGTCTGAATCAGGCTGTTTTGACTCCGGTCTCCTCACAGCGGCTCTCCTTCCACCGGCTCCGTAAACAAACAGTAGTAGATGAAGAATTTCACTTCTTTTCCCTCTTTTTTCCCCCCAATACATCTGTATATGTTGAATGAAACATCTTGCGCTTGAATTTGATCCAGAATATACAAGCCAACAACCTCAGCAACAAACATAAAGGCAGAATATTTCTGTTTGGTAAATATTTTATTCTTCGCCTGCTTATTGCATAATGTAACAGTGGATTTAGTATTTTTAATCGTAACTCATAACTATACGATTTTCACATGATTATATCCTACTCAAAACATAATTATGTACAGTATATTTTATTCTATTTCTGCAAATAGATCCTCCTAAATCCCCTGAATCTCACAACCTTTAAAACTGTATGATGTTTAAGACTTTTTCTGACCATTTTTAACCTCGCCCCTGAGAAATACCCCACAACTAACACTGAAACTCATAAAAAAGTAAACTGACTGACCTAAAACTAAGCATTTTCAACCAAAGAAAACTAAACTGAATTAGCAAACACCTTTTGATTCAAACTGAAACTGAAATGCTAAATCAAAGTTAAACCACAAAACTATGATAAACTCGGTTCTGTTTCTGAACTGATATCCTAAAAGTAGAAAGAAATCACCCTAACAGGTAAAAAGGAAGTGAGAATGTCTTTGTAGTCGACCAGTCGACATAGTCTAGACCAGTGGTTCCCAAACTTGTCTCGTTAGCTCTTTGACTTCGTATTGTTGCGTCTTATTCAACTGACATCTCCTCATTATTCCACGCGGCTTTACTGAGGTTAACATTCATAAACTCTTCTGGAGACACTTTTCTTCAGTTTTAATGAGGAAAATGAACTCCCATTTCATATTACTGCTACATATTTTCCTGGCAAAAACAGCTCTGTGACCCATTTTCAGTCCCGACCCCAAGTTTGGGTAACACGTGTGTTTAGACAGTTCTACCTTTTTTCATCCTGTAGGTGAACACGGTGTCACCAAGTGATTTAACAGCCCAAATAAAAAAAAAATAATAATAATAAAATGCGTATCTCCGCAAAAATAAGGAACTCTAATTTTCCCATCTCCGAGGCGTTTCCTACATTCATCTGTGCTGACGAATGGATTTTCTGCTGCTCAACCAAAACCTATTACTTCAGTCTGAAAAAAAAAAAAACAATATTTCTTTTTCTTTTTTTTTCTGAAATAGTCCCATTTAGGGTGCAGCGGGGTGTGAGTGCGTGAAGTCATCAGCGCAGCGTGAGCCTGTGTGGGGTCGTTCTCAGGTTAGGACTCCATTCAAAACCCTGTTACATGCTCTATTAGTCAGAGATGCTCGCTCTACCCCTGTCTGTGTCTCTCTCTCTCTCTGCCTCTCCTCATTCAATTCATTTCAGTTCTATTCAGTTCACATCCGTTCTATTCAGCCTCCTTTGCTGGCTTGAATGCTACATCATGTTGTACTGCCAAAGTGTCTGACTGCATTTAGGATGTGTTTATTATTGCAGCGCTACAGTAATAAGGATCCAGACTTCTCTCTATGTCTGTCTCTCTACGTTAGTCTACAATGGCTTTTAAGGCCGTGACCTCTGTCCCCGTCTCTATAAGTCTGTCATGTGGATTCAGCTCATTAACAAGCTCAATTAATCTGTTATGTCATGATATTTAATGAAAACTGGGACGTTTGTGCATATTCATTTTCTTTTCAGGGGACATAATGCAGCATTATCAAGCTCAAAAGAAAATTATTTCCATGCTTGGTAAACATCACTATAACGTCACCAGGGGCTAATAATTTCAGGAGGCAGAAGCATGAAATGCAGAATCCTGATTGCCCGACAATCACAACTTAAATTGAAAGTGGAAATCAAGCTATTTCCACCATCTTTATTTACATGAGCACCAGTTTAAAGTCTCAGTAAAGCAGTTTGTTTTGGGTTTTTTTTCCTCCTGAAAACAGCCTACAGCTCCTGCATTAAAATATTAGCTTCAAAACATTCTTGCAAGGAATCGATGATAAACATGAAGCCAACAACAGCCTATATGGAGCGTTCACGAAGCATTAACAGGAGAAAATACTGAGTCGAAGAAAGATGAAATATGTAAATGAGAATAACAAACGCGAAGACGGCAGCAAAGCAGAGCTGACGGTAGAAATGAGAAAACAGAGATGTGATATAAAGAGGGAAGATGATGTAAACTGTGCAGGAATCCTCGAAGGGTTCGGTCCTCGAATAAAAAACACAAAGTGTGATAGAAGTGAGACGCAGCGAGGCCGAGACTCATCAGAGGTTACGCAGAACGATGACAGATGAGACAGACAGCTGGCTCTGCACTTTATGTGTGTGTGTAGGTGTCACTATAATGAAGATGAAGAGCAGATAGTCTCTACAGTGTACAGTACAGTGCAGTCCACCTGGTGTTGACAGTGTGCTATTTATTAATGTGCTGATAGTCTTGTCTCTTCTGTTTTCACTCTTTTCACCAGAGGGAAATGGAGAGTGACACAGAATCACATGGGTTGATGCTAGATTGGATCACCCAGGAGGACGTTCTACTCCGCTCTGATTGCCAGTTTCACTGCGCAGCTTTGATTGGTTCATTAGATGCTACTACGTTAATATGCACTACATGACCAAAGGTTTGAGGGCAACCCTGATCATGCACTTTTTTTGTAGTATTGGTGTGCAGCCGTCTTTTAGGTTTAATATGTTTAACTATAGGTAAGTGTTAGTGCTGCAGCATGTAATGACGACAGTGTGGCCCCAACAGCTTGGTTAAAAAAAATAAAAGGATCCGGAGAAAGGTCCTGTTTCAACATGACAGTGCCTCTGTGCATGAAGCCCAATCAATAAAGAACTGGTTTTCCCAGTGTGGTGAAAAAATGAAGTGTCCTGCACAGCTGCCTGACCTCAGCCCCATTTAACACCTTTGGGATGAGCATGAATTTCAGACTCTGGGCCATTTTGTGGCTGAATAGAAGCGAATCTTTGTAGCCAGGTTCCAAAATTTTCTGAAAAGCAAATACTAGAAATGATGGGACTTAAGCAACAGCATTGGTTTGGAACGACATGTTCAGCAATTACATATGTGGAGGTTACATAGTGTATGTGCTAAAACCGCTAGCACAGCGCATTAATCATGCCAATTTACTGCCATCTGGGCCATTGTTTAATGCTGAAAAAATGTCCCAACCCATTTTGCACTTGACATGGCTTGCACTAGGAGGAGGCGCTGCAGAAAGCGTGTGTTCCCCCCGACCTCACCACGACAACATGGATCGATCTGTCTGTGCTTTAAACAACCCATGTTTAAAACCTCTTGAGGTCGTAGTGCTGGGAGAAAAAGTGTCCTAGACCAGGTTTCGTAGACCACTAGATGCCACTAAATCCTACTCAATGCAGCTGTAAAAGTGTGCAGTACTTCTTAAGACATGGACAATGTCATGGCATTTCCTTCTGCTGTGTAACGATGAAGCCAAAAATCACAGAAGTAGCCATGTTGCTGGTGGGAAAAATGTACTTTAAGGTTTTAGTTTGGCCAAAGTCCCATTGAATAAAATGGAGGGAGTGGGCATTATAGGCTATAGTTCAGCCAGCCACCAGGGGGAGATCAAAATGTTTTGGCTTCACTTTTCGTTACCAGTCACTGCCTCCATCTTTATATGATTACGAGCCATAGTTACATTAGTACGCTGTTTAGCGACATCTAGCGGTTGTGCCCCAACTCATTATATTTTGTTGTTAGCGTGTAAAGAGGGAGGAAGCTGGGTTATATAATTACATAGTGACAAAGTCTATATAGGGAGGATTGGACTTGAACAAAGGATTCTGTTGTTCATCTGCCATTTGAAAATAATAGTCGGTGTTGTCTTTACCCATGACTACTCAGTAACAATGAGTTCATTAATGTGACTGTACCAGTGACGGTCTTGTGACCTTTAACAAAGTACTTATTTTAACCCCATACATGATCTTTCCCTAAACCACACTTTAACCATCACCTTGTCATAGCATGAAGACCACAGTCAATTTCACATCACGCATCTGTGGCATTTTGTGGCATTTCTCCTGTGCACTAATAGAGGGAATGCTCTTATTATTTTGTGTGGTTGTTAAAAGAGGACGGTGCGTTATTGAGCTGCAAGTGAAAGGCCCTTACTGCTGACTGGCTCTTCATCATTAAAGTCAAGAACTTCTACTGTGCTCTGCTGTTGTGCCAATGGAAAAATCAGTTTTTGCATCATCTATCGTAAAATTGCATTTCTCTCCTCCTTTTTTACGTTTATCATTAGTCTTAGATTGAGCTTTGCTTCTGCTGGGGTTTAGGACAGACAGATAAAAATCTCCAAATAAAAAAATGAGGATTTTTTTTTGTCAGGGGATTAAGAAATGACAATTGTGAGCAGCATCCTCCAGGCTAAACGTCTGATAAGATTGGTCTGACAGTAAAATGCATCGTCTTCAGCTCTAAATGTTGGAGCTGGAGGAGATGAAGAGTTATCCAGACACTGAGAAAAGGAAATAAAAGAGAAATGCCGTTGAAATATGTTGGGTTCGCTGATTTTAATATAAAACCATGTTAAATCTACGGTGTCCCAGGTGTTGTGGACACATGTTGATGAAAATGACATCGGGTTTGGTTTTTTTTCATGACATCAGGTTTACTTTACTTACTGTTGCACTGTTATATTAGAACAGCTGTCAGTCCTGTAACCTGTTGTCGCTGAGATTAATTCCTGATAAAAGTGAGCCTGAGCTCAGTGTGAGCTGGATGTGAAAAGCTGCCACGGCTCTGAGTCTCGGCTCTCTGAACAATATTTGTTTTTCTACCTCAGAGTGCATTGAAAAAGATGCAGCCGTGCTGCTCCGAGTCTCGCAGGAGGCAGAACTCAGTCTGTTTTACATTTCACACAACAACAGACGGGAGAAAAAAAACAACAGACCGAGGAGAAGGTAATGCACTGCTGTATGTGCACAAAAGTATATGGACATCTGAAGACGTGATTGATGGACATGTTATTCCAAAACAAAGGGCTTCTATCTGTTGTTATAACACACTCCGCTCTACAAGTTTCTATCTCTATTTTTTTAACCTTTATGCAGATTTTACTCCCATTCAGTCTCAGAGCATTGGTGAGGTCCAGCCAAAACAAAACTACAACCACCAGAGACCAGTTCAAAAAAAAAAAAAAAAATCCTGGCTCAAGTTGACTCCTGTTCAAAACGCATCCATTTTTCCATGTGTTTTATTTCCAAACGTCATTATGGTTTCAATTGTTACATTTGGACCCTCTAATAAGTGATCTGACATTCATTTATGCTCTTTTAATAAAATTTTAGGGCTAATAGAAGCTTTTATATCTGGTGCATGGACACTGATTGATGGGTGTGACTGAGACTCCCTGACTCCCAGTTCATATTAAGCTGGACTTTTGGAAGCTTCGCGTTCATAATGAAACACCCTGAGCTCCTTATGTGGTAGGTCCTGGATCCACACAAACAAACATGACACCTCAATTCAAACACAAGCTTCAAAAGCTTTTGTCTCAAATATCCTTCTGTGACAACAATAATATTTAAATCAGTGAGTAGCTTTTCACAGTCTAAAAAGTTGGCTTTCACCACTAAATAGCAGTGACACCATACTTTTCACAAACCCTGCGCGGCAACGAGTCATTCCTCTGTTCACAGGGTCCCATGTTTCCCGGTTTAGGACCAAGAGGTAATCCTTGAATATCCTCTTGAGCAAATCCCCCCCATAGACCCCCATAGACCCCCATGTCCAAACGCCCGACTTCACAGCAGAAATAAACACGTTTACACGCCGGTACCATAAACGGTTTTGGCCTCTGAAGCAAATCCATGACAACTGTATGGTGGCTGAATTTATATATCTCAGTTGTTTACATTGTATCAAAGCTTAAAGTTACGCATAATGAAGTGCGTGGCCACTTTGAGTGACAGATGAGCGGGTGTCGTCACGGGTGGCTAGCTGCTACGGGAAACTGAAACTCTTTTGTTTTGCAAATGTTTCATGAAGTTTACATAACTTAATTGCAATACGTATCCTGTTAGGATCTGTAAGCTACACAGACTATTAGCATTACTTCGTTGTTGCATTATATGGTTTGTCAGCTGACCTGTTCACTAGCTAGCTAGCCTAGTAATTGGTGTATATATATATATATATGTTAGTATATATGTATAACTATACATATATACTAACATACAGCAAGTAGCTGAAATAAATGGTGGTGTTGTAACATGACATTTATTGTTAACAGTGTGTTCAGCAGGTGTTTTCAGTAAGTTAGCGATATCATTAGCTTGGCAAGTTTCACCCATTCACCCCTCACGCTTCCCCACCTCTGCCCTCTTGTCCAAATATGGTCACAAACCAAGATGGCAATGACCAAAATCCCAGACTTGATGCTTCGGAGCAGTAGTCCACGAACCAGTGAATGACGTCACGGTGGCTACGTCCACCTCTTTTATACAGTCTATGGTTAAGAACCCTGGGAACACAGATACACTCTCACAGTGACATAGCATGGTAGTGGAGCCCCACAGTAAATCACAACAACAGACCAATACAAGAGGCCTACGCAGTAATACTTTCTGTCGAAAACAGAATGTCTGGGCTTGCCTTGTAAATGGATTTATGGGACACTGCCCAAAGCCACAAGCCAAAAGCACAAATCTAAGGTAATGTCCATTTACTTTTGGCCGCATGGCGTATTAGAGACGGGGGGAGGGGGAGATACATTAGGGAGAGAGGGTCTGAATGAGGACAGAGAGACAGAGAGGGGAGCTAAATGAGAAGGACAGACAAGAAGAGAATGTCAGCGTGGGGAGGAGGAATAAACACAAGCAGCTTCGCACGAGAAGACGGAAAAGAGAATGAAAAGGGCAAAGAGAGAGACACACAAAGAGACAGACGGAAACAGAGCGAGAGAGGGAGGGTTGTCAGCAGTGAGACCAGGGAGCAGGTGGGATCAGCTCAGGTACAGCAGCATCATTCAGACTCTGTTCACGTCCGGCATATGAAAATAACCTGCAGCACAGAGCAGAGTCAGGACACACTTACACCTACCTTAAAGATTCATTTTATCTCTCCATCTACCCGTCTATCTATATATGGAGCAAAAAAAAAAAAGATAACTGAGGAAATGAGGCAACGGCGATAAAACGAAGTCTGATGGGTCGGGAAACAGAAAACGAAAGCAACATTTTAAAGGCAAAACTCACCAGTGAAATTTAAAAATGGATGTATGACGCATGTTTTAACTTCATGTCCCCTGATTATTTTTTTTTTTCATTACATACTGCATGCATAAGTTAATTCAGTGTTAATTGCTTTCACCCTCAAACTTTAAAGAGATGTGCATTTCATGACTTTTTAGTTAAAATCAAGTCAAATATGTTCGCAAAGCATTTCAGATGAACGAGCGCAGTGTCAATTTCAGTCTACATAAAACATTTTTCTTGCAGTATGTCAACAGATGAGCAAAATGAACAGCTGCTCGCCCCATTTTTGGCAATGAATTAAAAAGCCTGGCCTGGACTTTGAATGAAGGAGGCCTACATTCTGTTCTTGGCGTTTGCAATATCTGCACAGCCAAATAGCAGAGATTATGTTCTCAATGTAACTTTTGGGAAAAAGATTTAGAAATGGTTTGCACGAACGCAAACCTTCTTTTTGTCTTAAAAAAAAAACCATTTAATGCTGCATGTTCATCCCGACCTCATCACTAAAATGAGTCGATCATTGAAATTAAATAGTTAAGTTGAAGTTAAATAGAGACAAACCTTAGAAGGAGGTGTTTGGGGATGTAAAATAGAGAAATAACACACTTTTTGGACTTAAACACAGGAGACAGGAGGCGTTTATGTCCCATTTCAAACTGAAAGTAAATGCTTCCACAAACACAGTGTTGTGGAAGTTAAGTATTCAGTGCTATGGAAATCTACAAATGTGACTTCTCCTTTGTGTGTCCATTAGGTCACGGCATCTTTTTAGTATTTCCTCTGTGGAAATTTCAAATGTCTTTTTCTGCATCACTTCTTCCAGTCCTCAGTGGGTGAAGTTAAGTAATGGAAAAGGATGCAAGTGAGAGGAAACATGGCTGCGCACTCCACCTTAAAACAGCTTATATCAGATTAAGACAAATATCCACAAGTGTGACTTAAGTGTCTGCAGATCCAGGCTCAGGTGTAATAAGATCGACTGGTAAATTCCGGACAAACAAGGTCAGCACATTGTTCTCTAAGCCTACTGTACTGAACGCTCCCTCGAGCCACAGTCCATTTAGAGCTCAGCTCCTTCTGGTCTGTGTCCATTTACTTCTGCAGTCTGCTCTTTCAAAGCCACCCTCCATTTAGTCTAGTATGCTCCCGAAATCCCAAGTCTGCCGAATGAAGACTAGATAATGGAAGGATGATGCACTGACCCGTGATAATGAGTACAGTGGACAGAAGACACACTATCACAGAAGGTGCAGGTTGGTCAGACAGACAGCACAGCAACCTACTGATACACTAACAACACAACTTATGAAACGGAGCTGAAACAGTGAGTCAGTGTGATGTTATACCAAAACAATAAGCAGCTACAAAGCTCCTTATTTTTGCGTACGACCTCAAAGCAAAACATTCATCTTTCAACCATGTGGTTTACATATCAAAAATAAGATTAATATCCAAAATATTATGTCTAGCAGCGACAAAAATAGACATTACCCTGAATGTAAGAGGTTGAAACTGTTCCACAGCACATTTGGAGAAAATTCAAGCTCTGCAGAGACATTATTCAAATGCGACCTTGGGACACAAAAGGTACGCGGATTCTTACAAATGCCTTCTTTCAACCTGTGCTGTACTTACAGGCGTACGTCATGGCAAAGCTGCTGCCCGTGTCCACCATATCCACTTGTGGCACCAGTTTGGGGACGTCCTGGTGTTGGGCCAGAGCGAAGCGAAACACCTCATACTCATGGGAGCCGGTGGGAAAAAGGCCTCCTGTTTGACACACACAAAGAGAGTCGGGTTTGTTGTTTTCAATCCTAAAGCATTTAGAGAAGAACTTGAAAAAAAGGAAACGCGAATGCTGATCACAGAAGCTCATGCCTTTGGATCAATCACATCAGTCCCAGCTCAACGCCGGCATCCTGGCCTCCGTTTAAAAACATCGTCACACAGATTAACTGGTCTATTTCATTGTCAGGCAACGCATTATGAGCTGGTGTTGTAGTACTCGAGATTAGACTTTTTTGAAGATCTCGGTTTCGATCTCGAGTGCATTTTTACTCCGTCTTGTCTCGGTCTTGAAAAAGAGGACTCTGTATTTTATTTCAAGCTGTAGGGATAACATTACATTTTCTGATTTAACATCATTACTGTGGTTGGAAAAAAATAAAAACCTTTCAAACGTTTCTTTTAGGTGTAAAAGTTTCTGCTAATTCTTGATTCATCTTTCCTTAAGCTGTCTCATTCTGCTACTCACTGGCCAGGGGAATCATCTCACCCCTTATGCCACATCAGTCTGTACAATCTGAAAAACCTGGTTGCCATAAAGAGCTTGTTGTGTATCTACTCTGGTCTCCGTCTTGATTCGGTCTCGCCCTGCGTTGGTCTTGGATTCGACCATTATGAGTCCAGGTCCTTGTGAGCACAATGAGCCACATTTACGTTTATGTTTTTATGATAAGGGCCTGTCCCAGCTTCTCCGATCCATCGGAATTCAACCCAGTCGCCAAAATAAAATGTTGTACATTTCTACAAACGTATAATCTCAGTGTTTTTGAACCGAGAATTATGTGTCACGCCAACACTTCCAGATACATGCACATATATCTACGTGAAAGACTTTTAACCAATGATGACGATTTTTAAACTTGCCTCTTAGGTATTAGGTTCATATGTAAATTAACAATTTTTATGGTTAGATTTAAGCAGCACTTGATTAGAGTTGGAGGAAGACCCCAGGGCTTTGGTTTAACGCAGAAAAAGTCTGTAAAGCTACCGGAAATCAGGGGGGAAAAAATGCCAGAATTTGAAAATACACATTTATACACCTTCTGCACCGCTCTCCTCCCGGTCCAAATCAAAGGACTAAGACAGATGAACCCGACGCCGTTTTCTCAGCACTGATGTTATTTTGACTTCATTAGAAACTACAAAACTGTTGAACTGAACATCCAAGTCAAAGTAAAATATAGCTGAAACTAAACATCAAACTTAACCATAAAAAAATGCAGCCAATTCTAGCAGTGATTATTATTTTTGAGCAATTATTTTTGCCTCAAAGTCAGTAATTCCAGCTGAAAAGCCTGATCTTAACTATCGGTCACAGTCGGAGCCAAGTTCTGCTGATACTGATAGTTTCTAAAACGTCCAATCGCCACCGGTTAACCGCAAAACCAATTAATCAGCTCATCTCTACTTGAAAGGGGCTTTTATGAATGAAGGTTATTAAGTTATTAGTTTGGAGCACTTTATAGTCTTTCCATTCACACCGACTCAAGCTGAATCTCATCCACAACAACTTATTCAATGGATTTGAAACTGTTACAATAACCTTTGCTTCTCAAAATAGCAAGACTCCCCTTTTCTTTCACTTTTTGGTACAATTCAGCAATGAGACCTATAAGTAAAAGTTAAATAACTGAACTCTACGAATGGATGAATTTACTAATGCATGTTTAGAAAATTAAAATAACAGTCAAAATGGGATACTTTAGTGAACACAGACAGAAACTTCATAATTTGTGGGGTTTTTTTGTATTACTTTGAACATTAGACTCACATGTTTTAGAGTTCTATCCTTTCCTGAGCAAGTACAGCCATTTATTGACTCAGAAGAAGAAACTACATGGGTTTCCTTGATGAATCAGTGCATGTAATCACGTTCACTACGGTGTCTCTGAAAGTCCAAACAGCACACGTATTGCTAGGATTAGTGGTTCAAAAGATATTTAACCTTTAAGAACAGGTCTATAGGTTCTTGATGATTAAAGGAATCGCGGTAATGTTTGACCCTTAACCTTCGCCGTCTCCTATGAACAGTAAACGGGGTCATATAACTTAATAAAAGCTTCTTGAATGACTACGTTTTTGGCATTTATTTTCCAGTCTATCGGGTGTCAGAAGTAAAAAACGACTTGACGATTATGTGACTATTAGTGACTCAGACTTCCATGTGCTGACTATTCACATTCTGGTTTGTTCATTATCTTGAACAAGTCAGTCATTATCAGAATATTTAACACAACTTCTGGAACGACAAAACCCACCATGTGGTTTTACAGAAATCCTATTCGTACAGTATGTGTATCACGTGGCCAGAACTGAAAGACTGAGGACTTTTTTGGATATTTTTTATCTGCAGGTATTCTGGATCTTTAACACACACACACACACACACGATTCACTCTGAAACAAAAACTTTAACTAACATGGTCAAACTATGAACTGCACTGAAACTCACATTTACTCTAAGACAATTATAAGACACCTACACTAGACATTTTATAATCTTCTAGTTATTACACTTTTTATTCTTCTTTAGATTTGATCTTTATCAGACTATGGTTCAAGCACAGAAAGAGCTGATCCTGAAGCTGAACCTACTATGTTTTACTTTCTGTGAATGTGACAAAGAAAAGCACCTTAAACCTCGTGTGTAAAATGTCTGGTACAGGCTTTAAAAAGCTCTACAGTAAAACACATGTAGTGTTAAAGAGGTGATGCCATTGTGGGTCCTATGTGTGACTTAAGGAAATGTCTTAACCCAGTGATGAACCGTATTTCATAACATTACTGGAATAATATATGATTTATTCATTAAAAGCTGAAGTCGTGTCCATCTGCTCTGACAGAAGGGCTCACTGACTCAATAAACACGCGGAGAAATGTTGCCTTTGCTGCCTCACTGCTCCCTCAAAACGACTGCAGACGCGATTAGTGGTTTTTTTATTATTATTATTCCGATCAAATGCGGCTTAGTTCAACTTGATGCCACATCATCATCAGCACCGAAACGAGGGAACGGAGTCTGCGGCGGGGCGGTCCCATGAATCACAAAATAATAACAATAATGACAATAATAACAATAATAACGTCGTTTAGGGAGCGCGACACGCTGTGCAGCCGCTGATCCACGCGGAATGAGGTTCAAATGGAAATGAAAAGCCCAAACGGACCACTGAGCCGGTGCACAAACTCAGCCCACAGGGATTGTAAAAAAAAAAAAATGCTTCTTCTTCTTTTTTTTTTTTTTTTTTTTTACTAACTAGATTCTGACAAACAGAGACAGTAAAAGTCTCTACAAATGCAGAAAAGGGGTGCAGTTAATAAATAAAAAAAAAGATATTATATACATTATATAGAATTAACGCACGCTATTCCCAGAGAACATCCATAATATCAAAGGGAATTTATTCCCAGAGGCGCCGCTGAGGAGACCTTTGTGGCACAATAAGAATATATTAACAGTAATATAAGTCAAATTAATCGCAGCACAGCATTATAAAATGTGACAAGCAGTGAAATCAGTATGCAATAGAGTCGGGTTACCATAAGTGAAGGGACACGCTGCAAATCCTGATGTGTATTTCAGCTTCATTACACATCAGGATTTGCGTTTCACTAATAAACTCGCGCGCATTAAACATTAGAGGTACAGTAACTTATGCATATATGAATCGGCACGCAGGTTACGTTTCAAAACGATTATCATCATTGTTATTATTACTATTATTATTATTATTATTATACAGAGAAATAATACGAGTTTGACTCTTATTGTACTTTTACGCACCTAAATGCGCCCTCGTCGTGATAAGCGAGCGTGAAAGGCGCACGTTGCGAGGCTCATAATAAAGTGAAAGAGATGCAAAACAAGTCACCGACAGGAATATATGAATACTAATCTACTGTAAGTCAGAGAGGGAATCCCGACCACATGCAGGCTTTCATATAGGCTGAGTGGGAAAACCTAAACGCTGCAAATCACACAGGGAATATTAGAGGAATGTTAGGAATACCAGCAGTGGGAATGGTTCACGTCGTGGCGAAGCAACACAGGCTTCCAAAATCACTTCATTGTACTGTATGAAAAATATCGGGGGAATAAATATTACTTACTACAGTGCGTCGTTATATGGGTGCATCATCAGGTGAGTAAGTGTGATATAAGCGCAACACAAGTGAAAAATCATTTTAAATATTGTAATAAATAGGGCAGAAAATGCATCCCCGCCGGGTGTTCCAGTTCGTGCGCCTCCCGCAGGACTCACCTATGTTGATGTTACTTGGGAAACTTGTGCCACTGCAGAGCCCGAGCAGCAGCAGCAGCGGCAGGAGGACAGAGGATGAGGAGGAGGACACCGGGAAGAAGAAGAAGAAGCTCTGCAGCCGCATGTTTCCTC
The DNA here is from genome assembly GCA_037367275.1 of Coranthus polyacanthus. Classification (NCBI taxonomy): domain Eukaryota; kingdom Metazoa; phylum Chordata; class Actinopteri; order Kurtiformes; family Apogonidae; genus Coranthus; species Coranthus polyacanthus. Next base: position 2,201 of record JAPQRN010000663.1, on the reverse strand, counting down.
CAGCAGCAGCAGCATCGATAGGAGACGCGGGAACAACCGGAGTAATCCCATTCACACCGGGGCCAGCCACAGATCCACCGCCACTACCACTACACCCACCGCCGCCGCCGCCGCCGCCACACACTCGCTTACAACATCCACCACCTGCAGCGTGCGTGTGCGCCTCCTCGGTCTCAGCCCTCTATCTGTGTCTCTGAGTCTGTCTTTCTCATCAAACATCCATAGTTGGAGCGCAGAGCTCTGCAGCCGCGTCTTCTCTGAGCGTCAGTGTTTGGTTTCGTGTTTCCGTACCTCACCACCACCACCACCACCTCTCTCGCTCGCTCTCTACCCCTCTCCCTCTCTCTCTCTCTTTTTCTCACCAACTCACATCCAGACAAAATATGTCTAATGATTAAGGAGCAACAAGCTGAGGAGGCAGTTACAATCAGCCCTCAACAGAGGGCAAGTCGATATAATGATCCGGATGGTTTAACACAATAAAAATTGACTTATGCCATTTTAAACTCACCCTGATGTGTTCAGTGAGTGTCACTGTGCAGAAGACGCACAGCATTTTATTTGTACAGTATGAAAAAGGCAAAATGATTTTATTCCACAGCTGATCTGGTTTAGAACATGGCACAATGCAGCCACAGTACGGTAACTACTTTTAAAATCATTAAACTACCAGAATCCAGACAAATCAGCACATATAATAAGAATTATATTATTAATTCTAGTATATGAACTTATTAAAACTCATTTCTGATGTACAGTTCCTTTGACATTTTATAGAAAACCCTAAATTAACCCAAAGAGTACAATAAGTTCAGTGGTAATTCTAACAAATTATGGGTTCAGTGTGTAAGACTTAGGAGGATCTAAATGCAGAAATGGAATATAATATCCATAATGATGTTGTCATTAGTGCGGGTTGGACTCCGCCATGGCTGCCCACTGTCACCGATTCATAGCTTTTATGGACAGAATTTCTGGGCGCAGCCGAGTCCCTTGGGCGGACTCGGGATCGCATCTCTGCTTTTTGCAGATGATGTGATCCTGTTGGCTTCATTGAACTGTGACTCCAGCTCACACTAAAGTGGTTTACTGGGGTGAGGATTAGCACTTCCAAAAGTGAGGCCATGGTTCTCAGGCAGAGAAAGGTGGAGTGCCCGCTCCAGGTCAGGGATGAGTTGCTGACCTGGAGTCGGGAGGGAGTGAGGGAAAGATGGAGCGGGAGATCAACAGGTGAATCAGTGTGACGTCAGCAGTGATGCTGCACCGGTCTGCCTTTTAGGAGCTGGGCTTAAAAGGAAGAAGCGAAGGGGAACAACTTGGTGTTTGCAAACCAAACACTGGCTCTAACACGGGCGTGCCCCTGTTTTTGTTATTCGGTTTTCACATTTTAGTGGCCACCATAGAGAGAGGCGAGGGGTATTCAGCTGGTTGCAGTCTGCAATTTCACCACTAGATGCCACTGTATCTACAGACTGAGACTTTAAAATAATTCTTTTCTGAGCTAAAGCGCTTGGTTTGTGAGGACAGTTTTGTTTTGCTTTAACAGCTAACACCTTGGAATTGACAAAAGTGCTCCAGGCACACTGGGTGTTTCTTTTTTTAAGCATTTTGCAGCTTTTTTTCCCTCTCCTGACCCACCCAAACAGCACCCATTTTGAGTTCCAGGACCTCCTGATTAACAGATAAAGCACGTCCAAAACCTTACTGACACACTTTATATATAGTACATCATGTCTCCATTTGTCAATTATTAACCATTGAACTCCCTGGGACCTGAAGGATACTTAAAGTAGCTTACCTCTAAAGTCCCTGCATTACAGTTTCTCGGTTACTTTGGTGCATTTCTCAGATCAGAATTGAAATTCTCAGAACTCTAGTTCTCTATAATAGTTCACAGGTGAATCCCATGAACCATCAATTAGCAGCATATATAGACCTTCACAGAGCAGAACATAGTGAGAAATGGAAATGAGCAGGGTCAACAGCCCAGAAGAAGAGTAAGGATGGAAGGATAAGGAGATAAAACAGAGGAAGAAGAGTAAGGATGGAAGGATAAGGAGACAAAACGGAAGAAGAAGAAGAGTAAGGATGGAAGGATAAGGAGACAAAACAGAGGAAGAGGAAGAGTAAGGATGGAAGGATAAGGAGACAAAACAGAGGAAGAGGAAGAAGAGGAGTAAGGATGGAAGGATAAGGAGATA
>JAPQRN010000662.1:0-15917 GCA_037367275.1 Coranthus polyacanthus | reverse complement strand
TGTGTGTGTGTGTCTGTGTGTGTCTGTGTGTGTCTGTGTGTGTCTGTGTGTCTGTGTGTGTCTGTGTGTGTGTGTGTGTGTGTGTGTGTGTCTGTCTGTGTGTGTGTGTGTGTGTGTGTGCTTGTGTGTCTGTGTGTGTGTCTGTGTGTCTGTGTGTGTGTGTGTTTTCAGTGCATGCTCTCCCTTCTGTAAGTGAATCTGTTTGTTTACGCTAACGTGGACAGTTATGCTGGACGAGTCTCTCAAATTTAAAATGTACTTGTGTGAAAATGTGTCTCACACACACGCAGCCTTCTCTTTAACGGTGTGTGCGTGCGGGCGTGCGTGCGTGCGTGCATGCGTGTGCGCCTCGTCGTTCTATTTTCGCCCCCCACCTGTTAATGACATTAAAGGCAGCCCAGGGGAAAGGGCTCCGACGGGGGGGCTCGTGTCAGCTCCACTCTGGCTGTGAGGCTCATGTCTACGGCCGCCGCTACGATCCCGCTGATTGAAGAGGGAATTGTAGAGTCAACACCTCCAAAACGAGTAACGCTGCCGCTTGGCTGCGGTCGAACTCACATGGTCCAGCAGACAGTGAAAACCTGAAACCACACCGGTTGCTGACGCAGTCAAAGCTGCACTTTATACACATTTTGTTCTAAAATAAGGCCCTTACAGTCTCAAGATGAATCTATTTAAAATGTTTATAGTGCTGCAGTGAATTGTAAAGCAGAGTCAGGTCACATTACAGCAGCTGCTCCTCCCTTTTCATTTAGCAGTGTTGAAATGGCAATTTGATAAGCAGGTCTTGTGCTTTACTGCAGTGTTTCCTTCTTCTGGACCTTTATCCTTCTACTCATTACATCTCACAGGCAAATATTGTTCTTTTATTGAAAAATTCAACTTTTCCAGAAGCTTTTGAAGGAGTGAAAGAGTGAGGCTGAGTTCACACAGTAGAACGTCTGTCACCAGTGGAAAATTACGGAGAAAAAAACCCCTGTTTTGAACCAGGTTATATACGGCTTCATGTTGTTTTCAATAGCCACAGCAATAGCCAGCTTGTTAGGAATTTTCCATTTCAGAATTGGTCCAAAAACTGTAATATGTTGTGCACGTATATGTGTCAGTCCTCTAGTGTCTCCACCACAACATGTATTGCAGACAAAACAAGACCATTAGAAAATCCTTGGCGTGTGATGTAGTAAGAACATTATCCAACAACCGATCATGTTCAAGGTGTTTTTGATTTTCTGTGTTAGCCCCGCCCCCATCAGTTACTATCAACAGAACAGCGTCCATGTTGGAAAAACTATCTATGAAAAGTGTATCATTCCTGCTTCAGTGAATCCAAACTACTGCACAGCCTCCAAAGGAGACAGATGTTCCAGACCAGTGTATGGATTTTGGAGACTTATTTTGACTTATCTTCAGTCATTTTGGATGATGTTCAGCTCATTAATAGGTTAGCCAATCAGAACGTTTTCTGATGAAAAGTGGGAGGTGACATAATCGTCTCAGTGTGATATGAGACGTTTGTGGCAGAGACAGAGAAGAACAAATCTACACTGTTATTTATGTCAACACCATTATAGAAGTCTGTGATATACACATATACATGGAATAGATAGAACTTGAAGTGTTAACATCTTCAATATTTAATATTTGCAGAACTGTTGTGGATGGAAACAAAAAATTAGATTTTCTGAAAATTTGGCTAAAACTTGTGACACATTTGGAAGGAAACTCCACTAGTTAAAACACTCACACATATTCAGAAAAGGTGATAAAAACATATGTTCAGTCCAAAAACACTGACATTAAATATATATATCTGTGATGTGCAGAAATGTGTTTTTTAAATGGATTGTACCTGCTCTATCCAGAATAACATACTTCCACACATCCTTTTATCATTTCACTGATCAAATGAGAAATTCAACAACACCCACACAAATGCAGTCATAAAAATCACAATAACATAAGTATTGCTCCATATGTCTCATTATTTATGTACTGACTGGTTCATTTGTTATTTATTACTGATTATTATTTTGTACTGATCTGAAGCGAGGGTCAGTCTGAGAGGGAGAGAGGCAGAAAATACTGCAGTCAGATGTGCCTGGCATTGTGATAAATGCTGTGTGTGCAGCCAAGAAGGGCAAAAAGAAAGACAGAGGACTGAGCAGGAGGAGAGGGAGATTAGGCTAAAAGGCGAGGAGAACAGAATGGAAAAAGAAAGAAGCAAAGGATGATGGACAGGGAGACCAGACGGTTACCTCGGCGCTGAGCAGCGAATTAAAATGCACGACATGCTGAGGACGACGCAGGCTGATGTGCAGCATTTCAGAGTTATCAACTGATTACATGGCTCCGTAGAAATAGTCCGCCCTGAAGCCACGGGAAATATTAGTTTTACAGAAGTTCACAACTGGTCGAGCACTTGATTGGTGTTATTTATAAAAGGTTAAAAGGTTCACAAAAGATTAATAGTCTCTGTCATCTCCACTGGAAACGTATTGAAGTAAGTTTTCATTTCATATTCACAATCCTTTTGTTTTCTTTCTTTTTCTCAGTCAGATGCGTCCACTGTTGTCGCATCATGATCTGTTCATGTTGTCTCGGTTACTGTCAGTTATGGCCGAAGATCCTCTATTTACAAAGATGATGCAGCGTTGGCCTCAACGATGAACAGGTTCACTTCCTGTCTAAGTGGGCGTGGTCAGAGGGGTTGAGATCAAAGTAAATTAATACGGTCTAAATAAAGTAATAATACACTAATATCACATTTGTTTTACTGCTAACTAACATTTTATCATAATCATCTTTTGGTTTATTTTCCTGCTCATTTTTTCCTCCTTTAGACGAGAGTTGTGATGCAAGATCTCACAAGACTTTGTTGCTGAGACAAAGACAGGCCTCAAACAAAGTCCATTTTCTCCTGATCTGTGTGTCTGAAAAATGCCATTGTAATGTCAGGATGTTCAGAAGATCTGTGGCTTTTGGAAAATGGGCCCAATATGTACTTGTGTGACTTTGGGGCAAAAGAATCAGTTGAAATCCGTAAATCAAGTTCACTTTGAATCTGTTGATAGTCTCCTAAAAGGGCGGGGCACAGAGAAACCATGTGACACTGAAACAGGAAGTCACTTTCCAATGAACCGTCATCACCTTAAGTGTCTTTTATTATGGCCCAAAATGTGTTCTGTCATTCGCATTCAGCCATCAAAATCTAATCGGTTCATCCTCGAATCCAAGTGAAAGTTTGTGCAAAAAATTTATTAATATAAATTTATTTTTTAATTGATTTAAAAATTTTTAAGAAAGCATCATTTCAATGTGATTCCTCAGAAATAATCATTAAAATACATTGATGAAAACTTTTAACGCTGCTGATTGATGTCACGTAGAGCTTAGAGCTACTTTACTCCTCCAGTAATGAAAGACGATATGTGTTCAGGGAGTAAAGTCCATCCAACAGGTTAAGTGACATTAACCAGTGACCTAATGTGCTCACTCCTCACCAGTATTACAGTAACATCTTTAAAATTATATAACCTTACATTATCTCATCGTGTGTGTCCTGTGCAGTACTGATCCCTGACCATTAGATGGCGCCATCCTGCAGGCGGGCAGCGAGGGGCAGATGGTCTGACACTGAGCTGCTCTGATCCCTCAGACATCTGAGCCTGAACCCTGAACTTGTGTGTTGCAGTGAGGTCTGATGAGATTACACCAACACCAAGGGCCAAGAGGATTTATGAGGATGTACGACCTACTGCAGTTAAGTCCAGGTTCATGTTTACAGACCTGCATCAGCATTTCCACACAGTGTTGCTGTTACAGTTCCTATAATGTCTTGACATGTGAGACGGTGGTGGATGAAGACTCGGCTCTGTAGGTTTATAGAGTCTGAATATTTAAACAATACAGTGTGATTTACGTAGAGCAATGATACCCAACATTTAAAAACGCAAAGAAAAATCATGTGAAAGGCAGCTCAAAAAGCACCAACATCTCAGAAAACAAAATGAAGTGCCTGGAAAACACAACGATGTTTGGGAAAACACAATGACATTTATGAAAAACAGGACATTTCTCAAAGCAGAGCATATATCGTCCTGTCTGTGTTAATGTTGTGACATGCTTGGCATTCGCTGTCCACACAACACCTATCACACTGTCTGTCCGTCCTGAAGAGGGATCCCTCCTCTGTGGATCAAACTGAGGTTTCTACCATTTTTCCCAGATGTGTTTTTTGGTCAGTTTTTCCTCACTCGAACCGAGGGTCTAAGGACAGAGGGTGTTGTACCTTGTACGACTGTAAAGACCTTTGAGGCAAATCTTGATTTGTGATATTGGGCTATATAAATAAAACTGAATTGAATTGAATTGAATTGAATTGAATTTCAGAAAACATTGTCTGAAATGTTGTGTTTTGACCCACAGGGCCACTCATCTGCCATAAACGTAATGAAACAGTATTAAATGATTTGAATGAGTTGTTTGGCTCCACCTCGTACAAGACGTCTATTTTCAGATCAGTTAGATTGTGGTCAAATACATTGGACAGATGAGAAATCTGTGAGAGGAAGAAAAAGACAAATAGAGGCAATGTGATTTTGCAGAAGCGTTTCTTTAAACTCACGTCTGTCTTTCAAATAACAACTGAAAAGGCACAGATTTTCAGACATAAATACAGAACAAACTGAACTCCATGCATCCTTTTTCTTCTTCCTTCTCTGCCTGTGACCTTGTTCATCATCCTCTCCTCGTCTTTGTATGTTATTGTATCTAAAACAATTAGACATAATCATCCATGTGCGTCAGCGACGACCTGCAGGTCACGGTTCAAATCATGGTATGTACATAATGTTCCAGCTCCTTAATGATGTGTTATAGTAATTATGGCAGAACAAAACCCACTCAAAGGATCGGTAGTTCTTTACAAGAGCACACAATAGGCAATAACACAACAGAGATAAAGTTTTCAAAGTCTGGCAAATCAGCAAGGACTTATGAAACATCCTAGTCTAAAATGTAATTTATAGCTTACACAGTTCACTCTTAGAGAAATCTGTCCTCTGAGATTGTACTGTCCTTAATAGACTCATTATTTTGTTTATTCAAAGGCTCCTTTCCTTCCTGTTATCGTCATTACTTCACCTGTGCTTCAGGAGACCTACTGTGGATTTTAGTCGACTACCATCTTCAGGAAAGGTCCAGTCAGGCGGTCATTTGGTTTAGGATCCTGTCTCTTAATCTGCTACTCAGGGCTCCAGCAGTTAATTGATTGAAATTAATTTAAACTAGTGCTAATTAATCTGTGTAAATGTTTATTAGGTCATTACGTCATGTCCTCAAAACACCCTCAATGTACAGAAAATAGTTCAGCTTCAGTATTACAATCATAGATACTGTAGGTTTGTGTGTTGATAACTTGTTGCACAAATGTCCTAATACTAAAAACAGAGTAAACAGCCTACATAATCCACATGTCAACATCCTGACATTAATATTACAACATGGATCAGGAGAAAGTGGTCTGTCCCAGCAACAAACTAACACGATCTGGAAACACAAATCTCATCTAAAGGAGGTTCATCCATCCACACGATGTTCTCAGCACAATGTTCTCAACCCCTCAGATCAGGGCCACTTAGGAGACGGGAAGTGAACCGTCGTTTACTCTCCTTTTACGTAAAGAACGACATCTGTTTCAAACCATGTAATTGTCACTGCCCACATACTTCCAAACGTTGGACGATGGAGGAGGTTGTGATGATGTACATATTAAGAAGAGGCTGAAGAAGACTGGTCTGTGAGGACACTGACTTTGTTTTTGTTTTCTTTCTTCGTTGTCAAAGATCCTGTCGGTTCAACTACTGGCTAAACTGTCCCTGCAGTTTCTTCGATGTCTGTATCCGTAGCTTCGAGAAAATATGCAGAAAAACTGAGGAAACGAACTCATAGTAGGACAGAAGGTTCCATCTGTATCTGCAGTTAACGTCGAGCATTAATGAACCGGATGAGAACTGATCCACACAGATGGAGTAAGGACTGCATCAGACTACGAGTTAGTTCATTGGCTGAAATAATTGTCTCATATGAAAGTTTTAACTTTAAAAAACAGTGTGTCTCTACCTCGACCCACCGCAGCGTTGAGATGCTCTAATGTCAGCGTGGTTTTGGGATTGCAGCCAATCCCGTGGGTTTTCTTCTCCACTTAATCTTTATTTATAGCTTCACCTTCCAGGCTTGGTTGATTCTCATTGGACCTTTTGAAAAGTAAAAGGCTGTTAATGAAGCTGACACTAAATATGTTAAAAGCAGACAGACTTTCAATCATCAAAATTGCTCCCTTTTTTCTTTTCTTTTTTTTTTTTTTACAGTTCTTTCTTCATTCAGTCACATTCAATAAGTCTCCTTTCTGTTCTCTATAATTTAACTAAAAGCTGAACTTACTCAGGTTACATAAGGCCATTTTTAATGGCACTGCATCTCCTGAGCTGTCAATCAAACACGTTTTCTAATCCGCAGTTTGAACAGAAATATTTAAATGTATTCATAGTTTGATTCCTGTGTGGTTGTGTTTTAATGTGAGCTTATCTTATTCTGAAAACTGTTCAGTATGTCAGTCCTACGCTGACTGCAATGCTTTCACCACATGAAGAGCTTTGTTTCATCCTGGCATGAATACATCTGGGAATAAAATCATTTCCTGACATCTATCATTGAGCAGCGCTTGGAAAAAGGAGCTGCTTTTAAAAATAGTATGATTTTGTTTAACAGAGACTTGGTTGTGGCTGATGTTTGTTGAAGAATCTCCAACATCATCTGCATCATCTGGTGTGAAGGATAATTAGAAAACTGGTAAAAGTGTATACAGTTCATAACACTGAGCAGGAACCCCAACACAATGTCAATTCAGAGACTTACTGCACATTTCCCTTCATTCCAGCAGCGACAGGAATGAACGTTCATATTCTGTTTCAGTTTGAATGATGTGATGAAACCATTATCATCATGTTTTTCTACATTTTCCTTTCTATTGGGTTTATTTTGTACACATTCTCAGCTAAAACACTTCTGAATGTTTTTGTTCTTTTACTAAATTTGTACTTATTTTGATGTTAAACATTTTATCATCATCATCTTTAGTGTTTGTCAGGGTCTGAGATAAAGAAAAGTTTAAAACCACAAATAACTCTCTGGTTTCACCAACCATTCGCCTTTAACTAAAGATGGAATGATTGATTATTTATTGTGATAATTATCGATTGATTTGAACATTTTTATCGTGATTACATTTCAAGCCACATCTCCGAGCTCTAGATGAACCCACTATAAACCCACTCTGTCTACGAACAAAACTACTGTCTACATCTTTTACACGACAGGATTTTATCCCTGATTTTCCATTTGTGGGACCTCATGTCTGTCCATTCTAATGAATGTCTTAGCAAGACCTTCAGGAAATGTCTTCAAATGTTCACTTGAACTCGAGGATGAAGTGAAACTGACTCGCTAAACTACAAAGTGTGTCACTAGCTGTAGGTTTGTAGTAAGTGAAAGAGCATGAACAGTTGTTTTGTACAGTTTCCTCATCGTGATCGTGTTTCGGTCTCCGTCACATCTTTAATGTCCAGACACATCTGGCAGAGAGTTGCACTTACATCTGATGACTTTATTAACTATAATGTACATGTTGGATCTGCAGCAGCCATGATGCTAAACTCTGAGACCAGGCAAACTGTTCCCTTATGAAACCCTCAGAAAGTTGCATAAAGAACCTTCACAACTGAGCTCTTTCCACTAAGTGTATTATTTCCCCTTTGAAGTTTTGAAAACCCCAACTAAAAGGTTTGCCGCATTTAAACCTGCTTTTGTTGGGGATAAAGATAATTAATTTCAGATCCAACAGACTCAGAAGAATCGTTTCACTCACATTTTGTGGTGCTTAAAAACATGCATGTTTATTGAGATTATGAACATAGTAATGATTATACAATGACATTATCTCTTATTTTACATCAAGAAGTGGAAATGAAAGAACTATATTTAAAAAATTCAAGATAAAGGCTTATACTGTCAGTGACGATACGTTAAAGCTTCTCATTACATTTTAACAGTAAATATGTTTAAAACACTTGAATCTTTAGATGTTTTGAATAATATATTTGTGACATGCCTGATCAATAAGTGGCTTTCAAACATACATGTAGAATTACTGATGGTATTCACTAAATGACTCCACTGCCTCAGTACTTCTTATTGTCGGTGGATAAAATGAGCCTTATTTACGAGGCTAAAGCCGGGTGTTAATGTATTAAGGCTGAACCATCGACACATAACAGTGTCCTTTTATTTACTACACACTGCCACATTTTTAACTCTTGTTCCTATAAATGACAAACAGTAGTGAGCTTTACTACTGCAACCTAATCTGAAGGTTACAATAATAACGGCTGAGTGGCTTCACAGGCTGCGGCGCTGCTGCCATAACCGAAGTAACCGGAGTCAGAGGAGGGTAAAAGACCCGGATTTAATCTGCCTCGGGGTCAGGAGGTCAGCTCGCACTGGATTATGAAACATGATTAGGTTAGGGAAAGGTCCAGGCCTGTATGTAAGCTGTAAAATGTACGTTGTCACCTCTATGTGATATAAATAACTAACTCAAATAAAGCAGCAGATGTCAGTGGAAGAGGTCAGTCTTAATAAGGAAAACTCATTTATTTCACACACACGTCGGTCTGTAAAAAGCCCTTATGTTTGCATTTACAGAACCAGGTCGAGACACTGGGGGTCAGAAGGTTTCTAAAATGAATTTCTAGGTTTGTATCTGTTAAATAATACATTGTCTTCACTTGGTGAAAAGGGAAGAGTCATGATAATTAATCTTTCCAGTAAAACCGTGCAGCAGAAATCCACAGAAGAGGAGGAAACACACCGTCCTTTTTCTCCTCCCACACACTGATGCAGAAAATAGACCAGAATGCACTGCACACACAACCTTTTGTGTTTGAGTCTGAACTGAAACTAGTGTAACTTTCACACTTTTGCTCTTAGAAACACTGTTACTCTACATGTAAAAGCTCCACATTCACTGATGCTCTGTTCACTAAGGATTCGTGAACTATGTTGAATGAGCTGGACGTTCACACTGTGACTGCATCATTTATAATATATGAAGACTCTTTAGTACCTGTTTTTTGGAAACATATTTAGAAAACCACCTGTTTTATTCTCTGCAGAGTTGAATCCACATCTAGACTCAGGACGTTTTCACACCTGAAAGTGCAAACCAAGTTTGCAGCTTCACCACTAGATGTCACTAAATATCACACACTGCACCTTTAAAATGTATGTGAATATGGTTTATGTCGGTGTAAAAATTTCAGCATCTCATTCAACATGTACATAGTTTAAATCAGCATGTTCTACTCTGTGTTTCTCACTCCTTTTCTCATCTTTCAGCCTGATATCCAACATTCAGTAACATTCTCAGTCATTTTACTGACTCATTTTTTTTTCAAATCCTTATAAATGTCTCTGGACTATCTAGTCATGTTTAGTTCACTTTAAAGGTAGGTTTTAGGTTCAGTCTAGGATCGTCCATACCTTTAGCTTTAAATGCTCTTACTGTTCTTCAAATATAGATGTGTAACCGTATAATTTAATGTTCTTTACTTGGAGATATATTTTAATGCCGTCCAGTTTCATAAACCTCCTTCATATCATTCATGTGTGGTTTTCAAAGTTCTTACTTCTCTTGATCAGACATTCAGCGTCAGGTTTCTCTACTGATTGTAGTTTTATTTTCTCTCATTGACCGTGATCTTAATCTGTCTGAACCACAGTCCTGTAAGGTCTCATTTCAAGGACACAACTGCTTTAAATCATGTCTCGTACATTTGTCATTATGTCCCATCAGTCGAAAATAACAGTAACTTTTTAACTTTTTGTTTTAAAAACCCTCATCTATTAAGATGTTAAAGAGTAACATCGACTCCAAGGGGAGCTTTTCATGACAGACTGGTTGTGAAATAAGCCACCGTTGTGCAATGTCGCTTTCAGTTGTGAAATAGTATGTTGTTTAAAGTCATTTTAGTGATTTTCCTAACAGCATTTGAGTGATTGATAGAGCATATGTACAAACTGTATGAGAGTTAAATGCAGCGACATTACCCCAAGAAAAATAACCATAAAGAGACAGTAAAGTATATTAGTGTACATGTTAAGTGTCCACACCGCTGCCTTGTCCTGCAGTCCTCTGTGGAAATCCTCCATGTCCGAGACCAGGTCTTGTTCCGGTCTTCATAGATGGAAAGTTACCGCTGCATGTTCACCTTAATCCTCAATTAAAAAGACTTGAGATGCCAAAGTGATTGAACTCAAGTACAGTTTGACCTTTAAAGTGTTGAACATGGAGTCGATCTGAGGTGTTTACAGTGTAGAAACAAACATTTATTAAAAGACAAATGCCTGAATGTTTCTTTTTGTCAATGTCAGTTTATGACCATAAGTCATAATTCATATCGAAATAAGAGTAAAACTGATGCTGATGTAAAGATGATTCTAAATATTCACACATTGACAGAAAGCAGCAGTTCTTAGTTTGACCGAATATAAAGAGACGTGAGTCCACGAGTAACGGAGAGAGAGAGAGAGAGAGAGTTAAAATTATCCAGCTAAAGCCAATCCCCTTTATCTGATCAGTGAGCTGAATGGACTGACCAGCTGGAGGACGTCGAGCTGCAGCCAGGTGAGAAAACGCTCATTTCTTCTCTAAATCCAGGTCCTTGTCTAAAACTCGGGCCGTTTGTCTGTTCAACTAAGAGCTGCTGAAGGTCCTTTAGTGGGAGTTATTTGATCTGGTGTTGGTGGAAACTGAAGGTGGAGATGAACTCAGGTACTTTACAGGTGATGTGTGAATGTTCCTGCTGAGTTGTGCTGTATGTCCTGTGTAGGTTTTAGCAGAACCTGTGTTTCTTTAAACGTCGGCTGTAAAGATACGATGTGACTCATTTCATGATGCAATGCAGGTTTATAATGAAGGATTTATAAGGAAGGGGCTGGAGTTGACAGTGGACCATAAGCTGTAAGCTGAACCAACTCTGCATATAGAACAGGCCGCTGCAGATACCGGCTTGAAAAATATATGAACTACCTTTACAGTCAGTGTAGGTAACGTCTAGTCCTCTGAGAGACACAGAGCAGGGTTTTCTCTACCGTTAAGGACCTAAACCCTTTTGAAAACCACATAAAACCAAACCCGGAGTGGAGAGCATCAAATCTAACTACAGTGCCTTCTCCACATCTAATGGATGCACATGGTCTGTTAGAAAAAAGGTACATTTTAAACATTATGGGTAATATTTCTTTATTATCTGCTATATGGTAATGATAATGGTTCAACATGATGTGACATTATATATTTTTATTGAAAAATGTGACATATTCTTGCCCCGTAACTTCCACAAAACTAGGAAAAACACTGGAAGCTATAGAGCATCTAAACCTCTGGAAACCTGAGGAAACCATACACAAGAGCAGAGATTTAACAGAAGTTCCATACGCTCATCAGGACAGGAACAACTGCTTCTGCTTATTTCCCTTTTTATAGTTGAGTGTCACTTTGCACAGCCGTGAACATACATTATTGTGCAAAATCCCTTTTGTTAAATAAGTCGAGAGCCGGTTGATGAGCTGAATCCCATGGAGCGCCATTACATCGCCGTGAAGTTTTCCCCATGTTTAAAGTCATTCTTGGCTCAAAATCATGTTTTAATTCTTGATTCTTAATTCTGAAGTTTCACTGAGCAGAATTCAATACTGTCGGCATGTTTTCACGTTCGTCCACTTCTACACTACGTGTTCATCTAAAATCTGACTTTGGAGGCAGTTTTGATTCAGTATAAAACTATAAAAGCCATTGTTGTACCTACACTGACAATGGAATGTTGGAAGTAGCCGACATTTAACATGTTGCAGATGCAGTTTGTTGTGTGGACTCATTTGGTTTCCCTTAAAAGCCTTGTTCATCCCTGTGTCTCCTTGTCAGTCTCTGGTAATATTCAGTGCACTTTTGATGAGCTTTAAGTCACGTGTGGTTCAGAGCTTGAAGTATATGACACCACGTCTTTAACCCGTGTCTCGTGTGTTTCAACAAACTCGTTTCTTAAACTGTCTTTTAGTGGAAACTGCTTTACACTGTGATCAGGAATCAGGAGTTGAGCATTATTATAATAATAATAATAATAATAATACAGTTTTAGAAGAAGTAGTAGTAGAAGTAGTTCTATTATCCATTGTGTCAAATTCTTGTTACATTCAGTTTTCTGACTCGTTCCTCTAATCCGTGATTTTCAGTGAAAAGTTGGATGATTTGATTTGTTGAAATGAAACCACGTGAGAAGTTCGAAGTGGTTTGTTGGAGCGACTACACACTGCGTCTCCTGCTGAGCCTTTGACCCGGTCGGGGCAGCGCTGATGGGCTTGAGTCCACGTGCGGGACTCAGACCTTGGTTTGACCCTCGTCCTTAGGACAGATTACAGACAAACAACCACATCCATCAAAAACACACCTCGTGACACATGGATCCTTTCACGATCATCATTTTTTAAACACGATCAGTCATTTCATAAAGATCAGTGTTACTTAACTCTGCAGACTCTCACTGCAAAAAGCAACGTCTGTTGTGTCTTGAAATCAAAAGGTGATGATATTTACATGTGACAGATGGTTAAAAGAAGAAAAATAAGAACTACACTGAAACAAACAAGATGTAACATTGTCTTAATGAGACGTTCCAGCTCTTATTGATGTAGACTGAACTAAAACACTGGTTTATATAATGACCCGGTAGAAACAGTCACTGTTTCCTCTAATAGTTATTTTAACAGCGGAGGGTTTCGTTGTCGGATACGTTTGTTTGTTTGTGTTTTGTCTTTTTTACCAAATTATTTAAAATAATAATTAAAAAATTGTTTGACTTTTTTTCACTTTTTAAAAACAATCAAAAAATAATAATAATAATAACAATGGTTATGTAATTATTTGCTAGTTTTTTTTTGCCTGGATTTTACAAAACAAATCCTACGTTACACTGTTCCTTATTTCATTCTAATGTCTTTATTTAAATAATTATGATGATGAAATAAGATAAAAACTCAGTCAATGTCGACTGGATCTGTAGTTTTTAACCTGGAACCTGAACTCGGTGTCAGGTTTGGACCAGTTTGACGTCAAACATCTTCCAAAACCTGGAGAAAGTTGACATTTTTAAAAGATATTTTCCTTTTTGCACCTTTTGGGACAAAAGTCTTCCATTTATTTAGTGTGTCTTATCTGTCTCTGTCCTTTTGGAGGAACTTTACTCTTCCATGTTTTGAACGTTAGAGTTTTTCTTAGTTCTCCTAAAGGTACAGTTGTAGAACCTGTTTCCGGGTCAAATGTGACCGAATCTGAAATAGACTTTAGGTTCAGTTTCACTATAAAATATATTTAAATCATCATGACATAATATTGTGTGAAAGTAGATGTTTTTTCTCCATAAATGATTTGTGTAAAACCTAATAAACCCTGCTCTTGGAAACATGAGAAAAACTAAATGATTAACTGTTTATTATTAGTGTTGTTGTTGTTGTTGTTGTTGTAGTATTATGTGTGGTTCACAGATTGAACGTAGGAACAGTATGTTAAGGGTTAAAGTCATTTACAATCGGCCTAATTTTGACACATACTTGTTTTTAATGAAACTGACCTGTTTTTTATGATATAGTTCCTAAATATTTAGCCTCATTGACGTATGTTTTCCAACATTTTGATCAGATAAATCTAACATATTTCTGTTGAATCCAACTCGTACTTGTTTTTAGTTGCGTCTCTAGTTTTAAGATGTGTGTGGCTTCTTTGAGACCAGATATTTATTTTGTTCTGTGTCGTATTTGAACTCGTATTTCTGTCTTGTTTTTCCAGTGTTGTTCACGTGCTTTAATTGCTGTTGAAGGTCTTCGTGTTTAGACTCATAAACTGGACATGAGGACTCTTCATAGACTGAATGAAGCAGCAGAGAATAGGGATCAACTTCACGTGTAAAGTACCCATTAAACCTCGGCTGAAAAGAGCTTTAGAGAATGAAACGAACAACTGTACTGTAGAAATGAGATCAAAGTCTTCAAAAACGATCCAAACCAGGAAGAAGATGCATGTCCTTCAATGCATCCAGCGTCACTAGGTTTTTAAAACTGAAATAAAAGTCTAGACACTGACAAATTAAACATTACATTATTAAAGATGGATTGAATACTCGTAATGTGAGAAGCTGTCGTCTCACTCTTCAAATAAGGAGAACCTGTTCCTCTACTGTTGTTTTATACAAACCATTATTTTATCTTGTTACTGATTAAATGTAGCTCAATATCAACTGGAATATCTGATTAAGGCAAACATATATATATTCTTAAAACACTTTTTGAAGGAAAACATTCCTCTCAAAATTATTTTTCTTTCCAGAAAAAACTAAGACTAATTTTCCAGAAACAAGGCTATTTAACTGTGTTGAAAAGTGTGTTTTATTTGTACTTCTGCTTTAACTTGTGTTTAAAGGTCACATCGTTCCCTTAATGCTTCCTAAACCTTGATCAGAAACCGGATCCTGCTGCGCTGAGGCCGCTTTAAGCCGACGTATTGTCACATTAGTGGGTTCGTGTTTTCAGTCGAACACTTGAGGCTTGGGCTCCAAGCGGCGTCAGAGGCCTCCGGAGGTCCTGCCTGACCTTTGACCTCTGACTCACTGAACAGGAGAAACACAGCAGGACAAGGTTATTAAGAGACGACGTCTCTCAGCAAATAGAGACACGAACTCTTAAAACTCACTTTATCTTTAAATAAGTCAGTTTAACTCAGATTAAAAGGTAGATTAATGTAAAAGGATGTGTGTGAGTAATTCAAAAATATTTTAAAAAGTAGTTTTAAAAGCACACATTAGATTTGTTCAACTGTAGATTTTCTATCTCTGGAACCGCTAGAACAGATAATAAATAAGTTCACTGGGGACGAACTCCAACTGTTCCATTTGGGAAAAGTCATTGAGTTAGTTTGGATGCTCTCCACCACCTTTTGACATATCTCTGCATTAGGGATGGATATCGTTAAGATTGATCGATACTTATCAATACTCTTATCGAGACCTCTCTCGATAATCTGGTGCAAAATATAAAGACATGACATGAAAAAATGTTTGTCGTCATCGTCGCCACCTTTAACACCATTTAATTTGAAACTGTTTTTCATTACAAAAGAAATGGAATTAAAAATAACTGAAAACATTAGATGAGAGACCAGAGCATGTTAACTGTGGAGGTATCCATGGTTTTACACCGGCATTGTAACGGACACACAGCGTCCACGTTTTACCCTTTGGGCCATGACTGACACATGTCCAAGACGCTCACGTCCACAGCTTTATTACTGAACGTCAGACACACGACATCATCACGATGGAAATCTCAAGCAACAGCTTTCAATTCACCACTAACACTGAAAGAGAGGAAACAATGTAAATACCGATAGTGGTACCGTTTGTCCTGAAGCTTATCAGTACTCTGGTACTCACCCAATTAGGTATCGGTACCAAAACTTACTGGTACTCGGTACTCATGCCTACTCTGCATAGGTTTTGTGTGTTTTATTGGGGGATGCTTGTTTCCATCAGCCTCAGTATATTTAACTTGTCCACACTTTGCTTCACACATGATGTCACATGTTAAGTTGTCAAGTCACGTTCAGACAGACATGAGCAGAGGTTACCGTCCGGCTTTAACAGCTGAGGTCGAGAGGTGAGTTCAGGACACCGGAGGATACACCTCATATACACCTCATGAAGAAGAACCATTTTTTCAAGAATTTTGAAACATATGTAATGAATTATATTTCT
>JAPQRN010000661.1:1663-15925 GCA_037367275.1 Coranthus polyacanthus | reverse complement strand
TGTGTGTGTGTGTGTGTGTGTGTGTGTGTGTGTGTGTGTGTGTGTGTGTGTGTGTGTGTGTGTGTGTGCGAGAGAGAAAAAAGGGGGAAATGTGCGAATGGCTTCATGAGTGTGTTCACTGTTTAAGAACCTATTGATTGGCGGCAGCTTTTCTTCAGGCAGCATAACGAAATGGTTTTTAGAAGCAGAGGACAGCCGCGGGCAGTCGACAACAGACTGCTGTTACTTATAGCCTCCAGGATCCTCTGGGACACCTTACAGATCCACTTTGACTCCATTTTAAAGTAGCCATGGGCAGGAGGGTTTCATTCCTCAATGTTTTATTACTGACCAGCAAAAATAGAAAACCTGTTAAAAGTTGTAGTTATAAAGAAATTATACTGAGCTGTTCTGCGTGTGCATTTCAGGTCTGGGAATAGTGGTTATTGCTCTCAGCTGCGTGGTGACCACCATCACTGGCCTTTCCATGTCTGCCATCTGCACTAATGGCGTCGTCAGAGGAGGTAAGTCACGGAACATCAGTCCACATGAAAGAAGAAAGCGAGAAAAGAAAAAAAAACAAAAGAGCAGAGTGATAAATGAACTGAATTCAACTTGACATGTCCTCGTTGGGATTTTATAGAGACAGCTACTCATAACAGGTAGTCAAATATCCAAACCACTGACAGTTTAAACATTATTTCTATGTTTTATACACCTGGAGATAACACAAAGTCTTTCTGACATAAAATCTTTTACAGAGAGAATGGAATGAGCAAGAGGACAATTTGTGCAGATAAAGATGTGACAAGATCAAAACTGCACCCGAATGTCACCCTTTAAAGCCATCTCTGTTTTATAACCAACTTAACTTGTCCTGACGTTAAATCAATGAATCAGTGACGTGGTGATTAATCATCCACTACGGAATGTACGTACTGCATGTATGTATGTGTGTCAGTGGAGGAATGCAACTCATGAACTCTACTTAAGTACAAATGAAAGGTTCTTGAACTTATTTGCATTTTATCCTACTTTATACATCTACTCCACTATGTTTTTTGTCAGCTTTAGTTGCTACAGTACCATCAAAGATTAAATGGGTATTTTCCAACCTTTTTGGCTTGTGTAGTCAAACTCACAGATTCAGATGAACTTCATTTAGCTCTAAGGGAAATTCATGTGGAAAGAAAAGAAAAATTACATTTAAATTAAACCACAAGCAGTGATCCCTCACTTCCCTATGGGCTGCAGTCAAGAGGTTTTTATAGTTTTGACCATGTATAGTTATGACAACTTCCCGGTTCATGGTGCTACATTGAAAATTGCCGTGATGCTATGGACACAGTGTTCAAGCAGCATTTGAACAAATTTGCATCATAAAGGTCGTTAGATCACACCAAATTTAAGTCTCTAGGAAGAGTTTGTTAAAGCCCAAAAAGTGAACACATAATTCACTATAGTGGGCTTCTTGTTGGATTTAGGGTATGGCTCCAAGAAGCTTTTTTGTGTGTTTGGACTTGATACATGTGCCTACTAAATTTTGTATACCTAGGGTTTCATTTTAAAACATTTTCTATGGGGTGCTATCAAGCCATTTTCAAAACCCATAAAATATCACATTTGTGAGACTTTTTGTGCACATTTAGCCGCTCAAAAAATGTGATCCTGTGACATAAATAAGAATAATCCTTCAAAATCCATCAACAAGTAATCAGTGAATTATTTACAGAATAGTCGGTCTATCTGCCATCAACTAAGGTGTTGGACACTAAATAGTGTTCTTTTCCCTATAAACTTCTGACGTGGTTTCCTTTCAATAAACACTCAAATCATCCAATATGTCACCAGAACTCAAAGATTAGAGAAAAAGTCCAGATTTGTATGGGAACTGGATATATCAGTAACATGCTGCTCTATTACTGATGCTTCAGTCTTAATAATCTAATCATGTTATATATAATAATGTATCAGTCAGACCAAACCAGTACTTTTACTGCAATACTTTGACTACATTTTGCTGCTAATACAGCTGCTCTTTCACTTGGATTTTTCATGCTGGGCTTTTAGTTGTAATGGAGTATTTTCACATTGCTGCACTGATACTTTTAATTCCAATTCAATTCAAACCTTTATTTAAGCCTCCAGAATCATCGAGGTTTCCCTCATTTGCCATGATGTCAAGATACAGAGATGAAATATAAGTAAAAACAGAAAAATTAAAACAGTTTCACACTCAAGTGAAGTGGTTTAAAATCATTGTCTTAAAATGTACATATACAAAAGTAGTGAGTGTCGATTCTGAGATGTTGTTGTAGATTATTCTATATGTTTGGAACACAAAAACTGGAAGCAGACTTTCCTAGTTCAGAATAAAGACATCAGACAGTAGAGCGAGTGCTGTGGTCCAGTTCAGCATAGATGTTACATAGGCAGGTGAGTGCCCAATAAGGGATGTTAAGAGATGTTTATCACTTAATTAAAGGATTTTCCACCACTGATGAGTGCTCAATCTTTACATTGTCATTTCAGGAGGAGCCTACTACTTGATATCTCGCAGTTTGGGACCAGAGTTTGGCGGCTCCATCGGTTTGATTTTCGCCTTTGCTAATGCAGTGGCTGTAGCCATGTATGTAGTGGGATTTGCTGAGACTGTCGTTGAATTGCTCAAGGTATGTGACGTTGTCGTTAGATTAGATGGAAGTATGAAAATCTTTCCACTTCAACATGTTCACTGTGTTCACACCTTACCGATGCCTCCTTTTTTGTTGCATTCAGGACAATGCGCTGCTCATGGTGGATGAGATAAATGACATCCGAATCATTGGCTGCATTACAGTTGTGCTGTTGCTGGGGATATCAGTGGCTGGAATGGAATGGGAGGCCAAGGTAAGACTTGAGCATACGTAATGGTGGTTGGAGGCTAATCTGCAGCTCTGACCGTAACTTTATTAATCCTTTTAAAACTTCTTGTGTCCCCACAGGCACAGATTATTCTCCTCATTATTTTGCTTGTGGCCATAGTAAACGTGTTTGTTGGAACATTCATTCCTGCAACTGCAACAAAGAAAAGCCAGGGCTTCTTCAATTATGACTGTAAGGACATGTTGAGATAGAAGTCGCGCACATGTTCAGCACAAAAAAACATAATGTTTCACTCAAACATTTAAAAATTTGACCCATTAATCAGTTACTCTTCTGCCTATCTCCTTCTCCCTCTTTCTTTTTTTTAACAGCGAGAATCTTCTCAGAGAATTTTGCGCCAGATTTTAGAGGGGAATCCTTTTTCTCTGTGTTTTCCATCTTTTTCCCTGCTGCAACGGGTATCCTGGCTGGAGCCAACATTTCTGGTGATTTGAAGGTAAGTCTCTCAACATGAACGCTTCATTATTATGACTGAAATAAGACCTCCTCTAATTCCAATATGTCACTTTGCAGGATGCCCAGGCAGCTATTCCCAAAGGTACCTTGCTGGCGATCCTCATCACTGGGGTCACGTATCTGGCTGTGGCCCTCTGTGTCTGTAAGTACAGAAACCCATGAAGCTGGAGCATTGAACTATAATCTTTAGGGATCTAAGATGTTGGCACTAGAGCTGATATACAATATGATATCATGACAAACATTTTCATATCAGTCGATATTGATAATTATCACAATAAATGTCAAATCATCATTTCTTTCGACTTTAAAGGCTGATGGAGGATGAAAACAACACAATTCATTGTTAAGCATCTCATCTGTTCTTGTGTTTCCTTGGTCAGCTGCCACAGTTGTCCGTGATGCCACAGGAAACATTACGGACATCATCACGGGTCCAGTTCATTGTAACGGTTCAGCCGTAGCTGCTTGTGAACTCGGCTATGATTTCTCATCCTGTGCACAGAAAGAATGCAGATTTGGCTTGATGAACAACTTCCAGGTACACAGCCACATCATTTAGAACTGTGCCAGAGAAAGGCTTCTTTTTCAGCTTCACTCACTCCGTTCTTACCTCTGGTTCAGGTCATGACCATGGTCTCTGGTTTTGGTCCTCTCATTATTGCTGGCACATTCTCAGCCACCCTTTCATCAGCTCTGGCTTCCCTTGTCAGCGCTCCCAAAGTCTTCCAGGTCAGTAACTCATAGCATTTTATTGCATTTATTTATTGTTGCTCCTGAAAACAACTAAACAATTCCAGCCTTTTTAACATGAGTCTGTCTTTTTCCAGGCACTGTGTAAAGACAACATCTACAAAGCCCTGCACTTCTTTGCAAAGGGACAGGGCAAGAACAATGAGCCAATCCGTGGATATGTCCTCACATTCGTTATTTCTGTGGCCTTCATTCTCATCGGTCAGTTCAAATGTCTATCACCATCATAAGATGTTATCATCCTAAAATACCCCCCCCAAAAAATGGCTACAGTATGCAGAAATCAAGAATAAAAACACATCCCCTCATCCTGCAGGTATCTCCTCTCTGTCCTAAACTTGACTGAATTTAAAGATGGACAAACTAGCGCCATTATGGAAAAGTGAAGCTAAAATATCACAGGAGGAGGAACTGTCATGTTGATTATATAATGAGACGCATCTGACGTCGTGATGGTGATTGGTCATTACAGCTGTCAATCATTTTTATCTCCCCATTCTCTGAAAAGACCCGTGATCGGCCAAAATCTTGCATCACAGGCTAGATTCTCTAAGATTAACCAATATGATGTGCAGAAAACAATGTGGGTTGGCATTGAGATCAGCCGCTGTCAGTCATACACTGATATGTGGGCAACACAAACCCTGATTTTCTAAACTAAAACGGGGTCAGCAGTGTTTCCAAAATGCTCCTTAAGATGCCAGAGTAGTGTGGATGTGTGTTTTCAAACTAAACTGTGTTAGTGTGGACAGGGCCAGAGCCAAGAGGAGGTGCTGAGCTCTTGTTTCCTCTCAGACCTCTTTAATTAAAACAAGCGCAAAGGTTCCAATGATGCTAAACAATATTGCCAACTGAAGCTGTAATGAGGATGTATATGCATTATTTTTTTTTAAATCCCCCAAAAACTCTTGTTTTTGTGTTTGCAGGTAATCTGAATACCATCGCCCCTATAATCTCAAACTTCTTCTTGGCATCTTATGCTCTCATCAATTTCTCCTGCTTTCATGCATCCTACGCCAAGTCTCCAGGTGGGTCTTTGTACAAAGAGATAGAGGCTTGTAAATTAATGAAAAGTTCAGTGACGGTGCGAATTCCACTTGTTTCAACTGATGTGACAAAATGTACATGTTTTTAACAATCTGTCTTCTTTCTGCTATTATGCTTCCCCAGGTTGGAGACCAGCGTATAAATACTACAACATGTGGCTGTCCCTGATAGGAGCGGTGCTTTGCTGCATTGTTATGTTTGTTATAAACTGGTGGGCTGCTCTCCTCACATACGGCATCGAGATCCTCCTCTACATTTATGTTACAGTCAAGAAGCCTGGTGAGCTCTCTGCGCACTAGTTTGTAGGGATGCACTGATCCCACTGTTTCAGGTCCCAGGTATCTGCCAATAAAGTAGGATTTATTTTGGACAACATTTCAATTTTATTCATATAGTGCCAATCACAATACAAGATTATCCCAAGGCACTTCACATATTCAGATTGAGACTATACAGAGAAAAAACCCAGCAAATACTCCAAGAGCAATCCCAGGGCGACAGAGGGGAGGAAAAACTTCTTTTACAGAAACCTCCAGCAGAACCAGGCTCCAGGTAGGCGGCCATCTGCCTCGACTGGCTGAGCTTAGAGGAAAGAGAAGAGAGAAAAGAAAAGCATTGAGAAAGAACAACAAACAACACAGACACTGGAATGGAGACAGTGGAGACACTGGACAGGATGGAGTCCAGAACCACACATCAGCTGAATTATATATTTTAATTATTGGTCATTATTAGATTTTCTAAGATGGAACATTTCTGTGTGTAGATTAGTGACTATTTAGATTGGCAGAGCGATGGCCTTGTTGACAGTGAATGCTCTGTTCTCCCCTTTTTTTAAATGGACATTAAAGTGCTCACATAGAACTAAATTAAATAGATGGACCTATGGAACGGAGCCGTTGGCTGCGGTTTACGTGGACAAAGTTTCTTCTAGAGGAAATGATTCTGCTCAGAGATTCCAACTTAGGTGTTTCCATGGACGACGATTGAATGTGTGTACATGCTCAAAGCTCATTCTGATTGACCAGTCTGTTCTGATAGAGATGGTTACAAGGTGTTTTTATTCTGATTGGGTTGTTAGTGAAATATTAGGGTCCATGTAAACACAGTTCATGTCACAATACCTGATATCAGCCCAACATCCCATATCAGTCTTGGATCAGTGCATCCCTACTTGTATATTTTGCATATATTTTTTGCATATTTTGAGATGAGGCTACACTCACTGTTGTGGCTCTGACATTCTCTGCAGATGTGAACTGGGGTTCATCCACGCAGGCGGTGACATTTGTGAGTGCAGTCAGCAATGCACTCTCTCTGTCTGGAGTAGATGATCATGTCAAGAACTTCAGGTAAAATTCTGCGCAATCACTGCAGGTTCAGTTCGGAACTATGTTATTCAGTGTAATTGGCGTTGAACAACAGTATCACACACATATACAGAAGTCTTAAATTATTGGTGACATTTATTTGACTATTTTTTCCCCTCAGGCCTCAGATTTTAGTACTAACAGGTTCAGCGCGGAGCAGACCAGTTCTCCTGGATTTGGCTCATTCCTTCACTAAGAACTATGGCCTCTGTCTCACCTGCGAAGTGTTTGTGGTAAGTTTGTAATGTAATCTCATGATTTGGAAATGCAAATCCACAGATCTATTATCCATTATCCAGCCAGTGCCATTCCCAAATCTTCATTTAAATATCAACCCTCATTTCAAAACCAGATTTGCACATCAAGTAAATTCAAATTGTGCAGAGTGCAGACTTCCCAGACAGTAGAAACTAAAGTGAATATTAAGCAGGGATGTGGGAAATGCCAACCGTCTGGATGCTCAAGACAAATGTTTAGGGACAGCTGTGTCTTCTGAATATGAAAAAAGGTGCTGGTGGTTATTTCTTTCTTTTTCACACAAACTTGCACACACAGCTGTTGTGGTATAAAGTTATGCTGTGACCTTTCCAGGGCCCCAGATCAGAGGCTCTTGAGGAGATGAATGCTGGCATGGAGAAGAACCAGATGTGGCTAAGGAAGACCAAACGCAAGGCATTTTATGCTGCTGTAGTGTGTGACAGCTTCAGGGAAGGGACGGAGAGTTTGCTGCAGGTCAGTCTGCTCATGATGACAAAAAGAGTAATCCTGGTAGCACTTTGTAATGCAGCCCGGTAATAGCTAAGGGGCAACAATCGCAACTTGACAGTGAAATGCGGATGTATCTTAAAGTGTAATATCACTGACGGCCACTAAAAAGCCTGCCGTCCACAGACTTTCATTGAACTTGTCTTCAGAAAGACTAAGGCTACATCCACACAAGAGTTTTAGCAAAGTTTCAGAAATAATCTTGGAACATTCTAATATGTCTGAAATGGATATCACATGACGAGTGGGAATTATTGCAAATTGCTCTAATAGCAGCTTGCCTGCTGGGAATGTTGTCAGTAATGTCATGACAAAAGGCAGAATTTCACTGAAGATCAATGAAGATCCAAGAGACAGCACTTTGATATCTCACAATAGGACAAATCAGCTTCTTTGTCATGTCACTGTCTCTTTATCTACAAAATGTAATGTGAGACCAAAATCTTTTCCAAATCCTTTATAATGACTGTATAACCTACGAGTTTAGATTTAAACGGTGCAGAACCTGACCTCTTTCCTGCAACAGTGAATATCTACTGCTGTTTTATGAGTCCGGCCTGGACCTGGTCTTAAGGATCTGACCGGGACGTTAGTGCAGGAGGTGTAAGACAGGAGAGTTAATAAGGAACAGGAAAACAGTCCTATAACTCTCTGGCTATCACATTTTTGAGATAAGGCCTCGGTTCAGTGTCAGCATTGCTTACTTCAAACAGCATGGCAGATTAAAAGCTGTAATTGATTAACACTTCATTGGATGAGTCCCTGCAGACAGAGAGAAAGATCCGCTGAGTGATCCACTCATAACTTCTGGTAGTATAACCAGTCCTGTCTGAGACATTCTCATAGATTTTTCTCTTGTTTTGTGAATGTTTTATCTTTATTCTGCTATGTGTTTCCCCACAGGCGTCTGGTCTTGGCCGTATGAAGCCCAACACATTAATGATAGGCTTCAAGAAAAACTGGAGGACTGCTGGTGCGGAGGCCGTGCAGAGTTATGTTGGAGTGCTGCAGTAAGTCACGAAGAAACACACACAAGGACACTTTGAAATAATAATGTATCCAGCGATTAAAGATGAATGGATGAGTTGAACTGGTGTCCTGTTTGACAGCGATGCGTTCGACTTCGAGTACGGAACACTGGTGATGAGGATGGACCAGGGACTTGACGTGTCTCACATTGTAGAAGCAGAAGGTCAGTTTGAACCTTTAATCTTTATGAGCGACTCATCATTATGGTTATCATTTTATTTATGTAGCACGTTGCAAACAAAACGCACACATTTATTTACAGTGGGAGGAAGATGAAACAAAATCAGTTAACATGTCAGAATTAAATAAAATGTTTTCTTACTACCGATAGAATAATAAAAGTCATCCACAAACACTGCACTGCTACAAAAGTGTGACCTGTTATTCTTAGAAGAACCCAAATTACTGGGTTATTATAATCTTTCAGCTACAGTTTTTGATTGCAGTTTAGTTTTACAAGGCCATAAGTAGTTTCATTTTTATTTTAAGCAAGTAATTTGTTTTAATTTAGTTTTTATTTAGTTTAACTTTTTCTGAAAAAGTCAGGAGGAAAAAATGCTTATTTACAAATATTTAAATTAAGCTTATTTTACCAACAGTTCTATTTCTTTCTACTTCATGTTGTATTGTTCACTGTTGTTGTTATTTCGGTTCATGTTTTTTTTTTTTTTACTCTCACGTCGTCACATACTGAGGCATAGTCAGGACATCACTTTTCCACACATAGTGTCATTTTTACAACAAATTCCAACATGGAGGGACATACATTGACCTCTATCTGGTTCCCTGCATGTCACAGGTTCTTAAACTATAACAGTTATCCTAGTATTTAGTTAATTTTCTCCACTTAGTTTCATGTTATATCTTACTTTTCATTGCCTATAATAACCAGGATACTGACTATAATAAAATAACACTGATAAGCCGGGGCACTTTGCTCTGTTGTTTGCTCAGTGTGTTTACAAAGGTCAGGTTGTATCAGATAAGATCCGAAAATAATCCTTTGTCAACTGAACCTCCAAGGAAATCTTTAACACAGAGAATCCTAACTAATGTAGCAGAGTATATCCCCAATGATTACATAATTATTACATGCTGTGTTTCTGTGTGTGTCCTTCTTTCAGAGGAGATGCTGAAGGCAGCGAGGGAGCAAGAAGCGCTTGAGGATGAGATGATGCCCAACGGGGGCAAATCTAAAGGACTTTTCAGGAAATCCAGGAAATCCTCTCGGCAGGTGCTTGCCACCAGAGGTATGAGATTTCAGAAAAAAAGTCAGTGGATTAGTATCCTTAAATACATGGAAAGACATTGTTCCTACTTTCCCCACTCTGTCCTCAAACCAAAGAAAAACATACATTTAACAAATTAAGCCAGTGACACATCTTTTCTTAAAACTTTTCTGCACTTCCACTGAGACGTAATTGAATCAATCATTGCCACTAAAGATGTCTCTGTGGGTGTAATCCAATCAAATGGTGCCTTTGGTTCCTGCCTGAAGCGCATCTTTTAAGAGCACCTCTCCAGCCCAGACAGTGGAGAGTGCTGCTCACAACATCTCACTCGATCTGTCTCTCCTTTATGCACACACACCACTGAGCTGCATCTTGGCAAGACCGCGATGCTCGTTAGTATGCAATCTGCATCCTACTCATTGGAACATTAGGCCTGAAAGATGGCCGTTCCTGCTGATGTACAGTCAGCTCTTAATGTTGGTTTGTGCTAGTTTTCCCATCTAACTTAACTGGATTAGCATCGAGAGACTCCACGTCGATGAATCACGTTCCCTCCTGCTGCTGCTCTCTCATCCTGCTCTCATTGCTCTTATGTGTTTCTCTCTGCCTCAGTGTCGGTGTGCGCCCCCCCACCCCCACAGGTTGCCAAGATGAATGAGAGGTTGTTGGAGGCCAGCGCTCAGTTCAAGAAGAAACAGCCTAAAGGCACCATTGATGTGTGGTGGTTGTTTGATGATGGAGGTAGGTGCTGCTTCTCCACGGCAGCCTGCTCTTGTGTAACCTGCCTTTCTAATGCAAAAGATAGGTGCACAGAGACACATCAGATCATCTGATATTAATGCAGGCTTCCAGTAAATGGAATTCAGAATAAACTACAACATCCCTGAACAACAGAAGAAGAAAAATATAGCCAGTGGTGAAGAACGTATTCAGATCCTGTACCTAAGTACAAATAGCACACAGTGAAAATACTCCTCTACAAGTAAAAGTCCTGCTTTAAAAACTTATATACACACCTTCCTTCTGCAGCTCTGTCCTCTCAGTCCAAATCAAAAGACTAAGTATAAAAATAGACGACATGGCGCCATTTCACGCTGCTGTGGAAAAGAGAAGAGACACTTTTCCAAGAGTCACGTCTGACTGAATGTGATCAGCGATCGGTGATTAGAGCTGTCAATCACATATTTAACCCCTACCTGTCTGAAAACACCTGCGATTAGACAAAGTCTGCAAGGCTAGATTTACTACAGCCTGAAAACAGAGTCCACAGAAGTTGGTATAATTCTTGTTTCCTCTCAGACACTTAAATTACAATACGCTGAAAGGTCATTATGGGATGTTTGCCCAATGATGCTAAAAAACTATTACACACTGCAGCTTTAAGCATTATCAGCAAAATGCTTAGACTATGGAAGAGTATGCAGTAAACTGGTCCATGTCAGTGTTTTACTATTATACAGTATAGGATGTGTTTGGATTTATTTTACTGCTGCACATGTTTAAGACTGAACTATTTGATACAGTTGTCTAGTTTAATCCACAGCAACACATCATCATTTGACTAAAAAGTACTTGGTTACATTCAACCACTGAAGGGAGCACAAAGTGTCAAGAGTTCCCCTCTCTGTTCATAATGGATTAAGTTCAAATTAAAGCCACCCGTTCTAATCCTGGCCCAGGTGACTCTGCTGCATGTCATCCCCACCTCCATTATCCAGTACTGAATGAAGAACAAAATGCCCAAAAATAAAATCAGATATAAACATGCATATGATTAGTTCAATATGAAAACACATGTTGTGTCTTTGTCAGGTCTTACCCTCCTGCTCCCCTATATCCTCACTACAAGGAAGAAGTGGAAGGACTGTAAATTGAGGATCTTCATTGCAGGACAACCTGGACGCAGCGAACTGGATAAACAAGAGTAAGAAAAAAAATTGATGTTGCATCATCAAATTTTTTTTAAAGGGTAGATGCTGACAAATTAATGGGCATAGTCCAGATATCAAAATTCATAAGCCAAAAGAATCATTTTATACAAGTTGGTCTTCATCATTACATACTGTCCATTTTTATCCAACTCAAGAATCCCCTCAAAACAAAACCAAAGATCTGAATTTAATGCATTAATAGCATCTCTGACATTAATAAATGGGTGATTAATGTTTCTGAGAGCAGGGATACTATGGTAGGGTAGGGTATTTTTAGGCTTTACACGACTTGTATACAGAGAAAAAACATCTACTATCACACAATACCATGTCCTAATTTACCAAAGTACGAAAACTATGATGACAGTGGGGTTTATTATATAATGTCACAACATTTACACCATCAAACACTGTTGTTTTAACCTTACTGTTATTTTTGGGTTCATTTTGAGTGTTTAACATCTCTAAATAAATAATTCACATAATTTATTCATTCGTATTTAATGACTTTTCCGAATCGAATGGGGCAAACAGGGTCACCATAAAGTTGTACATGAACAGTTTCACAGTTTCAAGATTCCCTAAAGCCAACATTTTCTGAGATTCAACCCACACTGATGAATGTAAAAACCCATTTCACACTCAAATTTCAAAGTAATTTATAGTCTTTTTACTTCTGTTAAATGTCAAATTTGATCCAGTTTGTAAGGATAAACGTTGAACTTTATGAAAATGAATCAGTGTGTGATTAACTGTTTTTCAGGATGACGTCTCTGTTGCAGAAATTCAGAATTAACTGCAGCGACATCACTGTCATTGACGACATCCACGTCAAACCGCACTCTGAAAGGTAACAACACCGATATATGACACATAATCATACTTTATGATTTAAAAAGTATACTTTCCATAGTCAGCTCACATTCTTATGTGCTTTCCTCTAGCCTGAAGAAGTTAGACAACATGATTGAGCCATTCCGTCTGTATGAGGGCTCTAAAGACCCGGGTCAGGCTGAAACCATGCGGAGAGAGCAACCCTGGAAAATCAGTGACGAGGAGCTGAACATGTTCGAAGAGAAGGTAAAACAACACAACAAGACATAGACAACATCCTGCTGTTTTGTGAGGAGTTGCAGCATTTAAAAGAAGAATTAATGCTGCAGGAGTTGAAATCAGGGGGAAAATGCCAGAATTTGAAAACACACACTTCCTCCTGCAGCTTCTCCTCTCAGTCCAAATCAAAAGACTAAATATAAACACAGATGAACCTGATGCTGGAAAAGTGTAGCTTCTGTGTCACCTTTACCTTTATTCTAGGAAATCTATTGCTGTATTTATTATCTCTGCACTAGTCACAGCCACATGACACTTTTTGTTGTACATGCTCCATTCACTGTCTAATGACACTAAAGTGTAATTGAACAGCGATAAGTAATTACAGCTGTCAATCATGTATTTAACCCCCTACCTGTCCAGAGAAGGGACTAGAACTCTTTCCTCTCAGACCACTTGAAGTACAATATTCTGAAAGTCTATTTTTTGCTCAGTGATGCCAAAAAACTATCGCACACTGAAGGTATAACGTGGAATTGACTCACGGTGTGTGGACTGATAAAATAACTCCTTCTTCTTTACAGACTCACCTGCAGGTACGACTGAATGAGCTGCTCCAGGAAAACTCCAAATCTGCCAATCTGATCATTGTGTAAGCACGACCAACTGGTGTTTGAATACCATTTAACTACCAACGCTTACTCAAGTGCAGCCAAAAAGAGGCTAACACACTCTTTTTCCTGTTTGTCCCTCTGCAGGAGCATGCCCATTGCTCGTAAAGAATCCGTGTCTGATTTTCTCTACATGGCCTGGCTCGACAGTTTGACAAAGGACCTTCCACCTACCCTGCTGATTAGAGGCAACCACAAGAGTGTGCTTACCTTCTACTCCTGAGAGGCCTGCAGACTGCACAGCAGAGTACTGGGTAGCTAAGAAGGACATGAATGGTAGAACTATAATGATGAACCATGTTCACAGACTGAACAAAATGTGCAACATCAAATGAACCCTGAAAAAAACATCTAGGTGGGAGTAATTTGTATTTTTTGAGCTATTACTTTCCCTCAAAGTCCATATTTCCAATTTAGAAGGCTAATATTATCCATTGGCCACTATTGGTGCTACTTTCTGCAGATACCGATAGTTTGTAAATCATCCTATTGCCGGTGATTAATTGGTCAAACAGATTTATCGGTCTAGCTCTACCTCTACAAATTACAATTAACACAAGACGAGAAGACAAATGTGTCCTGAAAACTCCAGTAGTTCTGGCCACAACTATAAACCTAGTTTTCTCCTTTGGTCTGTTGTTTAAACTTCACAATCTATTAAACAGCAATTGGAACTGTATGAAGATGCAGCCAGAAAGTGAATATTTTTATACGGTGTAAACTTTTAACTTTTACTGGCCTTGTCTAAACAACAACAACAAAAGAGTACTGCCAGTTACTCTTAATGTGAATGTAGGAGGACTGGCAAAGTGTAGGTGAAACAATGAACCCGTGCTGGAAACAATACTCTTATATTTGATTTTATGCAGATCATTAAGTGATAAACTCATCATGTCACACGTCTTCCTGACTCAGATCAGTCCAAAGAGTAAAGCACAGATGAACAGTGATACAACATGAAAACACACTGACAACTGTGACTGTAAAATACTTGTATATAGGCTCATATTAATGGGATAAAATGACCAGATATGTTTTTTCAACTGTGGTA
>JAPQRN010000660.1:0-15931 GCA_037367275.1 Coranthus polyacanthus | reverse complement strand
GGGGGGGGGGTGTATCTGTGAAAATAATATCAGGCTTTTCCGTCAGAATGAACTTTACTACTGTATCCAGCCATGAAATAATCTGACCCGACACTTCAAACCATCTGCGCTATCTATCCGCCCTCTTATTTACTAAATCAGCCTGTGCACAAAACGGAGTGTGTCTGATACTAACGCCGTGTAGCCTGGCAGGGCCACGATAATCCTATATACACAAATACGATGTTTCTCCCCCTGTGGTGTTTTTTTTTTTTTTTTTTTTTTTTTTTATAAACGCACACAGAGCAATCCCACACAGTGTTGGGAGCGTTTGGAGCAGCCTCCTCCATGTGCTGATGCTGTCGGCTGCGATGCCAGGCCAGGGACATCGTATCCCTATATGTAAAAGATGCAGAAGTTAGTCTTAGGTCTAGTCTGCGGAGATCATCTGCCGCAAGTGGCAATAACAGCAACGAATTAGTGTTTTCGTCAAAACAAAAAAAAAACAACATCCACTGCGCCCCCTTTAAAAGAGTATGCGTAATTATAACTAAGGCTGCATCGCTCTGCTAGTTAATCGGGATTAATGAATAAAAAAAAATTGGTAAGGCTGGAAAAATGTTACAAGCCTCCACAGATTTCAGTATTGCACATTTTTAGTTTGCTGCCAATCCGAAAAGGCGAGTGAAATAAACGCCACATGGATGATTTTCAGTACGACTCATCACCAAAACCGTCTCATTCCGCATCGTTTTTAAATATCTGGACATTTGGAAGTGAGGGTTGATAGAGGTGAATAATATAGTAATAATATAGGAAGCTCATAAGAGTATAATAGGCCTATAATAGCCTAAAGTGAACGGGAATGTGGCTTTTTTGTGCGTGTGTGTAAAGCCCGTTTCAAGGGCTCTAAATGGGCACTGAGCTGAGCATGTTTGTCTGCTTCGGCACTTCAGTTTAGGCTATAGACCGAAGAGTCTGTCTTTAACACCGCCCGCCGCACAAAGGAAGAGGCTTTTTGGGGCAGCTAAACGTTTGAAGACGCGAAGCAAAAAGGTCAAAATGTTTATATTATTTTTGAAAAGGGAGGTGCTGAGATCTCCTTTCCGCCTGATTGGCCGAACTTGACAGTGATTGACGTGCATCCATGGCAACCGGGCAGCCAATCTGCCAAGTCCAATAGGAAATCATCGGAGGGGGCTTGACTGTCTTTTTCTCCCCCTTAAAAAATACATCTCGGCTCCGGCTTTAATTCTTTCGTACTTTCAATCCCAGCCTACCTTGAAAAATACATCGCGGCTCCGGCTTTAATTTTCTTGCACCGTCAGCCCTTTGCCTGCCAAGTTTGTCAAGCCCGAGGATGCGGTAACCGGCCCCACACAGCATCGTTCCTCCTCCGCGGCGGCATTGGTGTTTGCGTTTTTCACGGCTGGTCAGACGATTGGTTCGGTAAGTTTGGGATTGCCTTGTTTTTTTGGGTGTCTTGGATTTGCCTTGGCGAACGGAAAGAAGACGCGAAAGGGTCGAGGAGAGAGAGAGGAGAAAGGAGGGGGAGAGGGAAACACAGGAGAAGCCTCCATGTTTCAACTGCCCATCTTGAATTTCAGCCCCCAGCAGGTCGCCGGGGTCTGCGAGACTCTGGAGGAGAGCGGGGACGTCGAGCGTCTCGGCCGCTTCCTCTGGTCGCTGCCCGTCGCGCCAGCGGCCTGCGAGGTCCTCAACAAGAACGAGTCGGTGCTGAGGGCCCGGGCCGTGGTCGCTTTCCACACCGGCAATTTCCGTGAACTCTACCACATCCTGGAGAACCACAAGTTCACCAAAGAGTCGCACACGAAGCTACAAGCGCTGTGGCTCGAAGCGCACTACCAGGAGGCTGAAAAGCTGCGGGGACGCCCGCTGGGGCCCGTGGACAAATACAGGGTGCGTAAGAAGTTCCCACTACCCAGAACCATTTGGGATGGAGAGCAGAAAACCCACTGCTTCAAGGAGAGAACCCGGCACTTGTTAAGAGAATGGTATTTGCAGGATCCGTACCCGAATCCCAGTAAAAAGAGGGAGCTTGCACAAGCTACTGGACTTACACCCACACAAGTAGGAAACTGGTTCAAAAACCGCAGACAAAGAGACAGAGCAGCGGCTGCGAAGAACAGGTAGGCTACGTGCATCTCTGGGCTGCTCTGTGACTACAGTATTTGCAGCAGTAAAATAATTATTTGGACAGACTTGAAAAATGAAAGGAAAAGCCTCCCTGAACGCTGGCTCCATCTACGTACGATGCGATTTCAGCATTCAGTTAAACCGCTGAGTTCTGGCTTAATTTATCTGGATACGAGATTCAAAACGACCACGTAATCCTAAAATCACAGGCCTTTTCCTTTTTAATAATAATAGTTTGAACAATAATAAATTCTATTGACGGTGTTTAGAATAAAATTATATTTACGAGGGGTTGAAATGCAGCAATGGTTGTATCGTATTTCTCTTTTACACAGAAACGAAGGTCTGACAAATGTGTGTTTTTTTATTGTTGTAAATTAGTTTATAGCAAAACAACACGTACATTTACATGTGTGTTTATTTGATGGTTATTCCTCACCAGTGGAGCAAAGACACAGTGTATTTATAACAGTCTAATATAGCTTTAATAGCTAATAAGATCTAATTGTTAGTTTTTAGTTTATTACAAACCTAAAATAGTCCATAATTTCCCAGTAGGTAGGCCTGTTTATTAGATCCTGATCTGTCTCGCTGCAATACTTGCACAAAATGTTAAATAATCCTTACTGTTTTTATTTGTAAGGGATATTTATAGCTCTACACCCTCAGTTCAGTGCAATCTGGCAGTATTTTATAAAAATAAAAGTGGAAAATAAAGCTGATTGGTTAACATTGGCATATGTTGACACTGTTACAAACACCCACAAAATGACCCCCAGGTCGAGCCTTGAAAGAAGCTGTTTTGAAACCAATTTCCTCCTTATTTTTCCACTTGTTTCATAATCATATCATCATAATCATATATTATATATAATATATATTTAGCAGCTGGAACCCGTGTTGTGGTGTATTTTAGTCATGCTGTCCCGTCCCTCTGTGTGTTCCGCCCAGGCTCCAGCAGCAGGTCCTGTCCGGCGGCTCGGTTCGCTCCCTGGCGGACGATGACGGCACAGTGGACCGTCTGGGGAACTCGTCCAGTCCGGAGGCCAGTCTGTCGAGCAAAGCAGCCGCCTCGGCCATCTCCATCACCTCCAGCGACAGTGAATGTGACATCTGACGGGCAGATCAAGGGTGTTGATGAATTAAGGGGATGCGAGTGAAAGACAATCTAATAAAACGAGTCATAGTGCCTGCGTTGAGTTAAAAGAAAACACACACTCACACATACAAACTGTTATTTGACGGCTGCCAAAACACGAGGAGATCTGCGGCGGACTGCCGGTCCTTATCCTTTTAGGCCTATACTTTTCTTATTGTTTGCGTTTTACCCACGTGTGGATAACTGAACTTAATACGGACGAAACATATTTCACGGACTAATAATCCAACGCCCCCGAGATGAAAAGTGAAAAAAAAGAAGAAAATTAAAAAAAAAAGAAAGGAAAGGAAAGGGGATGAAGACATCCGAACGCCTAACCTGCTGTTCTCTGTGGGTATTTCATGTTGAAAAAGAACTGTGATATTTTTACTTTACTTTCAAAGTTTTATAAATAATGTTTATTTGCCTATTTAAAAACGATCTGCTCTGTCTCTTCGAATTTCATATTCATTTGCTTGGTGTTTTTAATACTTAGCCTACCTTGTACACAGGTGAACCTGTTGAGCATGCGCGCTTTAGTGAAATGTGTTTCAGTAAAAGAAAAAAAAAAGTAAAGATAACTTAATAAAATAATTGTTGATCAAGAGAGTAGAGGTTAAGTCTTTTTTTTTTTTGCCATGTGGGGGAAAAAAAAAGAAAAAAAAGACTAATATATGAGATTCTACTTTGTATTCATATAAGATAAATGATACATAGGTGTGTTTTTTTTTATTTTATTTTTATTGAATTATTCTTCGTATCATGGAGAGAAAACCTACAGCTCGGTTGATCTAGAGGCTGACACGTTTTAGAGCGAGGCCTAATTGGCCAACATGCTTTGCGTCCCGTAATGCAGGGTGACAGCGAGAGGTCACGGAGAGGCCGACTCACTAACCCGGATGATCTGCCAGAGAGATCATGGAGATCAAAACACAGCAGATTGTGGAAATTGGTTTTATTCTGCCCGTGGTGGACGAGAGACAATGAACTGTCGTCTCCAATCGTGCAAGTGTTCGTTTTCCCAAGACACCCCGACTTTAATTCAGTCATCTAGGCCGTGCGTGCACATGCATCCTCTTTAATTAACACAAAGTGGATGCAGCCACACCGCGGAAAACAGCCGAGTAGATTTTTTTTTTTTTTCCCTCTCTGCGCACACAGTATGCCATTAATTTTATTTTAGATGCTATAGGAAATAGTGAATTAATTTTAGGAATGATTGTTTTAATTTGAGTTAGTTTAGACTGCAAGCTTGTGTTAAAATCTCTCCCTCGTCTAATTACATGGTTACAATTCACACAAAAAAAACAAAACAATATAATGTAACCTACACTGATATTTCATCTGGAGCTATACCATAATTATTAGGATTATTATTATTATTTTTTTACAGGAATCTGGGATGAAATCCGAACTAAACGTTAGACTTTAATACATTGAATCATTTTTAAGTATAGGTTAAAGATATGTTTGGAAGTGCGAGCCAAGCAAAGTGAGCAAAGCAGGCTCAAAAACGGTTAAAGTTGAGCTTTTCTAGCCGATGGGACGGACACCTGGTTTTTTTCCAATTTGCAATTAATTAGGCCACAGTAACTTCTGAAACAGACAAAAGCCTTTAAAGCTCGAACAGCACAAAAGCAAAGCCCAAACCAGTATGAAGAGAGAGAGAGGGAGGAAACAAGGCAGTGAAGGGAAATAAATAGGGTTGTGGACCTTTTTTTTCTTTTTTTTTTGATTTATTTTTTTTTTTTTTTTGTATTTTTTTTTTTTTTTGCTGCGTGCTTCTCTTTCAAACGGCGAGGACAAAATGGCTGAATATTTCCGTTTTCTATTGAGAGTAAGGACGACAGGGGGACGAGATGAAAAAGTCTTTCTCGCAGTCAATAAGGTTGTCAAACTGGTCAGCGGTAATCAGTGCTAATGATGGGTCTGGGGTCCCCGCTCGGACAAAGGGGCCCCGCCGCTGTTTTGTGAAGGGAAGCGACCGCGGGTCCCTCTCCAAAGAAAAGACTCCTGTGAGGGTAGTCTGGGCCACGGAAATCACAACTTCTCCTCTCGCGCGCGCGTGAGCGGGCGAGCGAGCGAGCGAGCGTATCTGCGCGTGCGCTGCCGCGTGAGCTCGTGGCTCGGCCTGTTAAAAGGATTTAATTGCCGTTTGATTCTGGCTCGTGGAGTCTCGTAGGCGCATCTCGTGTGCTTGAAAAGTAGCCCCCACGACGGACTCTACAGGCCGCCGTAGATGACGTTTTACAAATTCGTCTTCCTCTGAGGTTGTTAGAAGAAAGAAAAAAAAAAAAAGAGTGATTTAATTCTGATGAGAGGCGTGCAAAGAAAAGTTCATAGACGTTTCAAAAGAGTATTTTGATAAAGGACACGTAAAGAGTGGTTAGATAGCCCAAGTGCTGTTAAGTTGTATAAGCAGAGGCTCTTTCAACTTGGTTGTGATTCCTATGTGTTGAAGGTCAGACCGTAGCCTTGACTGTACATCTTCATTGTGATCGACTGTCAGCGTTTGTCAGTGCAGACACACAGCACAAGCTCCTCAGCGCAGATGACGGCAAACCGTGACAGTTAATGTCTGTTTGGAGGATTTATTTTGATCGGACACGTTTTTGCGTCTGCTTATTGACCAGAATGCTGCGAGGGAATAATTAGACTTATAGGCTGCTACTAACATTTATTGTTGTTGTTTTACTTTCTTCGCGGTCAATCTGTTTGGAAATGTTGATGCAGCGCCATAAAATTAAACAAAACGACTCGAGAAAGATACTTAGAGATTATTATTGTCTTTATTATTATTATTATTATTATCAGGATATTTAAAATAATAGACCAGTTGGTGATCTTATAGCTTTTGAGTCACATTAAAAAAAACGAGCATTGCAGTGTTAAAGTTCTTCACCTATACCTTCAGTTTTAAAACCCTATCCAACCACTCCTATTTTAAAAAAAACATTTTTATCATCTGCATTTTATGAAATAAGTGTAAACGTGGTGATGTGACACACGAGGGGCCCAAGTATTAAGGAGTTCTCTGGCTGAAGAAATCAGAAATCCAAGAAAAAATCCAAGAAAAGGTGAAAAACAAACAAACAAACAAAAAAACCCGGGATGAAGTAAATAAGATTCCCAGTATCTTCAAGCCTTCAAAACAAATGAAAACGTTTGAAGTAAAATGAGACTTGTCATTTAAATCACAAAATGAGTCGACAGGGCTGCAGCTGAATCGAAGCTGTTCCTCAATAAGAGCAGGTTGAAGACATGAGTCAGGGGTGTGTTGCTCATAGCTCCACCGACTACCTTTTCACTTGAACTTACTGTCTTCAGAACTCCACTTTGGCTCGCGTTGGGTGGAAAAAACCTTAGATGATAATAATAATAATAACAAATTATTATCATCTTTTATCAAACCAACCCTGACCCGCCGAGGTCTACAACTGTCACGAAGTCACATTTCTGTCACACCTCTCAGGGTTCCTGAAGGTCGAGGCCACTCAGCAGGAAAGCGGGTTATTGTCATGAAGGTGTTTGTTTTTCATGCAGAGTACTCTCCATCCTGTCCGCACTCCCAGCAACTTTTGTTTTGTGTTTTTTGTGGGGGGTTTTTCCAGACCCCTTATTGCTTGTTGTTTACAAGGTTAAACCAGAACTCGCTGGGTGATCTTCTGAACATTTCGCCATCGAAATATCCCCCCCCCCCCGGGAGCCAAAGAAATATAATTCAAGAAAAGGAAAAAAAAAACATGAGTTTTCTCTCAGTTCATTGTGCAAAGACCATGAATTTATATAGGCTATAAAAAATTAATCCGAAATGCTTCTCACCCCAGTGTTTCCCGGCCTTGGAAATGGGCCTACAGCCTTGCTATTTCGATGCTTTTGTGTGAGCTTCATTACATGTTATTGTAACCTGGCCGATGTTTTTCTCTAGAATACAGGATAAAAATAGAAGAATAAGGCACAATCGTATTTATAGTGCAGCTGCAATTTATCTCCTGAAAGCTGCACAGCATCGCCATGATGGACAGGACATGGAAACGGCGTGTTAGTGACGACCCCTGCTGGTGGGGGTTGTAATTACACACACCTCTGCTTTATGTCGACAGACGCTGCAAACTAAGACCAAGTTAGGCAGGTTATTAAGACTCAATCCAACAAGTTCAGTTCGCTACTTTTCTTTTCTTTTTTTTAAATCACAGCAATAACTGAGAAACTGGCCATAATGTAATAGTTAGTCCGTTTAGTAAAACGCCACATTTAAAGTGTGTGTGTTGTGGAACATAAATTAAGTCCCATTAAATCCCAGCCTGAAGCAACAACTATAAGACCCCCAACGATAAATATTCACATCATGCATGTTTCTCTTGGCTCGAGTTGCGCTATAATTTGAAAA
This sequence comes from Coranthus polyacanthus, assembly GCA_037367275.1. Lineage (NCBI taxonomy): Eukaryota > Metazoa > Chordata > Actinopteri > Kurtiformes > Apogonidae > Coranthus > Coranthus polyacanthus. Next base: position 8,267 of record JAPQRN010000660.1, on the reverse strand, counting down.
AACAGTACAGTACGTTCCTTTACTTACTTTAGTTCAGTTCTTGAAGATTACGGATGGTTGTGGTTGAACAGCTGAGGGACACATCAAACACTAAATTCGCTGCATTCTGGTGAATTTTTAAGCACCAATTTGTGCCTTTTTTATTTGTATCGATTCATGGTGGGAATGCGTTTTACTCATATTAAGGAAAACTTCCAAATTCAGGCACCAGGTGACTTTTCAAAAATATAACATAATATAATAGGCCTTAAGGCGTTTTGTGTCGTTTTCACAATATTTAATTCTCCCAACTGTTTCGCATTTATTTGTGGAAGTGACCTCTTTATGTGGCGCCCGGTCGCATCAGAGATACATTAATTCAGATAAACTTTGTTAAACCCCTTGAGGCGGGGAATGGGTTAATTAGTGGACTTTAACAGCTCATGTGTTTGTCTTCTCGTGTTCGAAACTTTCTGCACATCTTAAGACATATCTCTTTAGGAGCGATGCATTTTGGCCGTAACTGGTTAATACGACGATCAGATCCATTAAAAGTTTCCTATAGGTTTATATTCTGGAGTTAAAGACCCGGCTCTTATCGGCTGCATTTTTATGTGTGTGATTTGACACGGTAGCGTCGCCCGTGACCCGGATGAAAGGACTTTCAGCACCTCGGACAGCGCCACACCTGTCCGTGCTCCTGATTGGTGGAGACTCCGCGGGTTCGTTCATCACAGACGGATCATCTCCTGAACTGTCTGTTTATTCTTATACGACACACACACGTATATTATAGTTGATAGTTTCACTCGATTGATTGATTGATTTTCCTATCCACATAACTCGGTCCGCATCTTAACACGCCGTGCACCTTTCTCCGTTTTTTTTTTTTTTTCGTCCGACGTTTTATTACGCGACCGGACAAGGCTTTTGCTCGTAACAAATGCTACTGACAAGGCAGTAAAGGAATGCGTCTCCACCCGTTCGTTTCCACTTTCGTCTGATAATAAAGGGCTGTGAGTTTCAACTATTGCAGCCTTGACTCTCAAATTCCGTTTTCTGTTGCTTCGACCCAGACGCTATACGCACATAACTCCATGAAAAGTTACGAATTCGAATGCATCACAATACGTTCCCCTTTTGGCGGTAACATCCGATTTATTTCTACTCGTTAATCACATTTCATTAACCTAGCCAAATGTATTCTTTTTCCACCGTTCTGAACATCTCATTTCAATATATATTCCCTCTGTTAGTCACCCGACAACTTTATTTTGATTATGTGAAGCAGAGAGAGAGAATTTCAGTTTCATTTCAGTTTTTTTTAGTTTATCACATTCTCAGAGGGTCAAGCATTTGCATACACCAAGTTCACTGTAACAACCTGGAAACTTAAATTGAATCATGACTTTAGAAACTTCAGATTGACTAATTGTCAATGCTGTGAGTCAGTTGGAGGTCAGACCGAGCCTCGTTTTGCTTCTCATCATGAAAAAATCTAAAGCAATCAGCCAAGACCTTAGAAGAAAAAATAAAATAAGACTCTCACAAGTCTGGTTTCTCCTTGGGAGAAGTTTCCAAACATCTGAAGGTTCATATGTACAAACAATAGCACACAATATAGGTGAACAGTCTCTTTGAATTGTAAAGATGTTGGAGGTAATTGGTGCAAAAACGTCTCCATCTGTTCTGATCGTCAGAACCTGAAGCTGCTTCTCCAGAACAGGTATGAAAGTAAGACTGAAGTTTGGAAATGAGCACCGTGACACAGATCTTACCTTCTGGATAAATGTTCTCTGGTCAGATGTGACAAAAATGGAAATGTTTGTCCGTAATGATGTGTGTGTGTGTGTGTGTGTGTGTGTTCAACACCATCTCACCTGCACTGGAAAAAGGTGAAGAGACTATAGGTTAAAGAATTAATACTTAGTAAATAAATCTAACATATACTTAATAAAATACACTAAAGGAGGTTTGACAAACGTTAAGTTAAATTAAACACATTCATCCTTTTTTGATTAAACTTAGCCAATTTCTGTAGAAAAATGAATCCAACAATATGATGAATCATAGATTTGAATCATGAAAGAGTAAGAAAATGTATTAATTTTACTCATTTTAAAGTCACTCATTTCGATCATTTTTCAATTTTCACCTAACATTGGTGCTTTTTCTGAAATAACATTTGATAAATTTATAAAGTTTAATGATACTTTGATTAAAATGTTCTTGTTAAAAAAAAGGTCTAATATGTTTTCCATGCATTGTTTATTTATTATGAGGTTTTTTTTTTTTATACTGTTTATATAAATCTTGTGAGCAGCGAGAGATGTTACCGAGTAGAGTGAAAATAAATAAACTGTGACAATTAAGTGACATGTTAATATTCAAATGTACTAAAATGATTTAAGTAAATGCAGGTTTAGTAGAAATATTTAGTGAATCTAACAAAATTTTAGACAGACATTGAACAAGATTGAATCAATATTTAGGATGCATTAAGTACATTTGATTGACTTTTTTAGAATACATTTTAATGAATATTTGACAACTTTAAATCTACTCAATAATATTACGTCGCCATCATTATCTCCGCTGTGTGTGATGCACAGGAGCCGCAGCATCATGTTGTGGGTTGTTTTGCTGCGGGACGGTCTGGTGCGTTTCATAAAACTGACGAAGAAGGAGAATTATGTGGATATTTTGAAACTTCATCTGAAAACATCAGCCAGGAAGCAAAAGCTTGGGACTCGACTGAACCTCTGAGCAGGACAGCGGTAGCTCTCCAAAAGCGGTAACGACGTGGCTTAAAGGTAAACAAAGTCAGCTTTTTCGGTCCTGATTTTCGTGGGATGACGTGAAAAAGTGCAGAGACGGAGACTCAGTTGAGTTTGGCCGAAGTCCCTGCAGAGTGTTTTGTGAAACTTCTAGCATTTGTATTTGATTCAAGTTACGCTGTTTGAGGTCTATGTAAACTTGACCCTCAAAGAATGTGATAAAATAAATAAAAGCTGAAATTAAAAATTCTCTCTACTACTATTTTGAAGTTTCACATCATCAAAATAAAGTGGCTTGTCTAACAGAGGGATTATATATGTAAACGTCTGACCTCCACTGTAACAACTAGTTTCAATAGCTCTGTCTTTATACCTTCAGTGCTGTAAGTTTGACTTAATAACAGGCATTGACTGGCCGTTTAAAGTCTGCTTTAAAGCATCTGCTCGGGCTTCGAGGCGTGCTTCAATCAATCCGTCAATCAACACATTGATCCAACCTCTGCTCGCCTGCTTTTCTCACAAATCCGCTGTTCGTTAGTAGATACAAAGCAACAAATGTCAGGCAATTATGTGACGGGTGTGAAGTCAGTCAATGTTAAAATCATCACACTGCTCACAAAGAGTAGGATTGTGAATTCCAGCCAGAAACTGTTTTAAGAGAGCACATAAGTACGAGATGAAAATATGCTGTTAAATAATATAAATCTTTCCAATTCGGAGCAAAAAATACATACACTGCAGCCACAAGATACAATTCCTTCCCTCGTTTCACTAAATCATGGCCACGTTTTATCAACTTGTTCCCTCATTTTGATTAATTTGTGGCCCCGAGATAAGTGCATATACAGAGAGACGGCACAACGGACCAGCTTTTCTCCTTCAAAGCATGAAGTGCTCTGCACCTGATTCAGTAACTGAAATGTAAAACCACAAAGGACGCCTCTTATCAACTGTAAGCAGCCAGATACAACCTCATTTTCAACCAAACCAGCAGTCCTCTGACCTTCCAACACGACCAGTTAACCTCGAAAAACAACGACAAACAGCCGAGACAAAATGAAACACTCCGCTTAATCCAAACGAAACAAACCATTTGGATGACCGGCCGACCATAACGCAGAAGGGAGAGCAAAAAAATCAACAAATATTTAAATACGTAAATGATCAAATAACGTATGGAGTGTGAAGGTTAGCGTAAAGAGAGGTATGTTTGTGGAGATGATGTGAGTTATCCAGGTCAGAGGACCGCAGGTTTCAGTGAAAATGCGGTTGTATCTCCTTGTCTGCATTGAAAAGAGGTGTCATTTCACATTTCACTTCTGAGTTATTGAAGCAGCTGCAGTGGACTTCATGCTTCGGGGGGAAAAACTATGTATATTCACGTATCCTGGGGCCACGATTGAGTTTTTTCTGAATCTTTAAAGACCAACGGCGATTCTTGAAGCTCAGTCTCTGAAAGCATTTACACTTGTAGCCAAAGCATTTACCAAGTGTGCCAAACTGAATGTACGTTCTCTGCATTTCACTCACTTTGTCATTTAATTTTCACTTTCAAAATTTTTAAACCTGTCTTTCCAAGACTTGGGGTCGGGACTAAAATGGATTTATTGGTTAATAATATTAATAGTAATGATGTGTGAATTCATTTTCTAAATCCCCAAAGCCACGTTAAATGCATCGCAGGCGTAAAAGACGTAACAAGATGCAAACAACGTACAACAAAAATGATTTAAAAGACACAACAAGACACAAACTGTAAAAGACGAAAACAACATAAAGACAAAAATGCCGTAAAAGATGTAACAAGTTGAAAACGACAGAGACTTTCAGAGACTGTTTTGATGCCAATAAAGTCAGTCATGTGTTTGTGAATTGTTCATTTCATGTGTCTTGGTTTTGTCGCTACAGCCTAACATTACCAACCAGACATTCTCGCAAAGTGTATTTAATTCAACACTCATTCAACACTCATTCAACATTCATGGTGGAAGGGTCGGTAAAAATGTAGACATCAGGGCCATTCATGGCGTCATTTTCTCTTTGGGAACCAGTCCTTTAAACACACCGCAGTGCTTTACTTTCAGTTTGCAGTTTTATGACACACCTCTAACAAAACCGTAAACACTGGTCTGTAAACTCTGAGATAATCACTCACATCAGAAGTTCTATAAATAGGCAACAGGTAAGCGTTTGGTCCTGGATACAGTTCTCCAGGAGATACGTTCCACGCTGATAACATCTCGTGTGATGTGGATTAAGCTGAGATTTAGCTGAATTTTTTCCTGTTTTTTTTTTTTTTTTTTTCTATTGTTTGAGGAGTTAAAAAAACCCATTCACACTCATTTATATTTATAGTGTGTTATGTTCAGAATGCACATCCACACATTTGGAAACCTGTGTGTTTACTACACGCATGACGAAACTTCACGACAAACGGCAAGTGTTTTTCATTCATACTGCCGGCGTATAGTCATGGCAAGGGTTTGTGTGTGATGTATTGACTCAGAAGTGTGAGGATTTCAAGAATTGTTTGCTGTTGCAAGAGATAGAAAATGTTTTGCTGGTTTGGTGTCTAGAGACAGTTTCAAAGATTGTGCCTAAACAATCAGAAAAAAACTGCAACGATACGTGTGAACAAATTGAATCTCGTGACCGTGAACTGAAATAAACATGGCCTTAGTATATTCAGCTCCAGAGACCACTGGTTTTACTGCTTATAGTAGGTAATATTTCTCCCAAATTCCAACTGCTCAAAGTAACACAAATGAAGTGTTTTCAGACCCTACGTAATTCATTTGTAAACAACACAATACTAATGTTTTAATTGAGCAAGAGTTCAGAAATCAATATTTGGAGATTTGGAGTGGTCTAATTTTCTCCACAGCTGTACATATATATTTGTCTCCATGGCCACTAGGGGGCTCTGTAGTACAGTGACGGTGCATTGTGGGAATATAAATATCCACATGGTTGGCAGCAGATGAAGCTCACTGATGGAGGTCAGACCGCCTGCAGCAAAGTCAAACATAGTATTGATAGCAGCGCCATTAACAAAGTAAATGATGACATGGAAAGAAAACGACACTGGTTTTGTTAAACGCACGTCAGAAGTTATCACTGCGCAGCTTTTAGTTGTTGTAGTCGTGCTGATTGTTTTTGTCTTGTATAAGGTGGTCACTGTAGGTAACATCTCAGTACCTTGAAAAGTGAAAACCCATTATTAGAACCATCAATGTTAAAAAATGTACACCTGATATTTGAACGTGCAACTGTTCTCTTTTTGTAAATGATTCAGCAGGAGCAGTGTATGATTCATGATGCCGGGAACAAACGAGCTCTCCAAGTTTCAGAAGGTTAGTTTAATGTAAGTTTACCTCTGAGCATTGGTCACGTGGTCACGTTGGTAACGCGCTACATACACATAACATACAAACAGACACATTTGGTTTGTTGGGACCTGATCACTTTAAGAAACGAGTCTGGTTGAATAGTGAGTGAAGTACAGTGTATGACCACTAGATGGAGACAGACACCAAAGGAAGACATCCACTGAACAATATGGTGGAAAAGGATTTTCATGCAAGGCGTTTTGTTGTTGTTTTTGTTTGTCTTAGTGATTTGCTCTGGGCTCTGTCATTTACTTTAAAAGCTTTTTTTCTCTGAAATAAAACACACCACATTGTATGGGAGTCCCTGTTCATTATAAATGGACGGGGGGTACTTGGCCACAAGATGGCGCACAAGATCCATGATAGGAAGCAACGCTGCAGCCCTGTCAACTGCACGAGGAGATGAAAACAATAACTGCTTTCATTAATAAATAAATGAACATTTTTTTCGCTCAGAAGAAAAATCTCTCAAATTATATACATTTACAAAAACAAGTTTGAAGATCAGTTTATCAATTATCTATTATTATCAATTATCAATTATTATTATTATTATTATTATTATTTCCAGATTCCATTTGGGCTCATTTCAAAAGAGAAAATACTTCATGCACAGTGACAATAATACTGGAGCTATTTAAAGAAAGTATTTGGCTGCACATGTGCACACACAAGTGACAGGTATACTACAAGCAAGTTTTGATCTAAGTGTAAATGAGTCTACACCAGTGGTGGGTGTGAACGTACATGTGTAAGAAAGTGTTGAGGCAGGGCAAGGGCACCAGTTGGGATTTTAAGGGTCTATATTTAAACCCTCCAGTCTCTCCAGTTTCTGCAGCTGTCGCCAAGTTTAAGTTCAGCACCTTGAGCCTTTCTCAGTCATGCTCTGGGGTCATAGTTCCAGTATAAACCTGCCAAACTCCGAGACAGAGAGAGTGAAGCAGAGGCTCTCGCCTGCCATTCAGGTCGTATCCCTGCGGACCATCCCAACGCTGCAGTTAAGTTCAGGCTCAATATACAGTTTCAGTCCATGAAAAACATCTTGCCCACGTTCACAACTCGCATCTACTTATCAGGTGCTTCCCTCCCTGTACTCACCTCCATGTGTCATTGAAGTAAAATACCTGGCTAATTATCAGCTGACACTTGTACAGCGCACCGCCAGTCTCCAACATATCTGTATTACACTCCATCAACGTATTACTGCTCTTCTTCCAGAGTATTTTTATCATCCTACCGTCGTCTTTCCTCGTTTACGACAAGAGACCGATGGTGAAACTGTGTCCTGATTTAACATAATTCCTCTGTAAAGAATCCTCTCGTCTTATTCTGTTTTCTTCTGTTCACTGCAAAATGTAATAATTACTATGACAGAACATGAATGAAGTAAATAAAGTAAATGTACTTTTTTGTAGTGGTTTAAAAAGGATCAACTTTGCAAAAAAAACAAAACAAGCAAGCACAAAATGACTTTATATAAGAAGCTCCCTTACTGTAACCACTGTGTCTGATTTGTATTTGATTTGCTTTTTGCTGGTAGTGGTTTTGTATTTAAGTGTATTCTATAGAAACAGGGAAGACACAAAGATTTTATTTAATTTTTTTTTGCATTTTCTAACTAAAATGAGCGTGATTGTTGAAATGATGGCTCTACGCGTCTTCAGGTTTTTCTCTGATCTTTTGCAGCATAAGAAAAAACAAACAAAAAACCCCCCCTGTTTATTAATTTGTTTTCTGGGGCAATTTGTGCCTTTATTTGACAGTTGGCAGAAGAGAAGAAGCAGCGAAGAGAATGACATCCAACGAAGGTCATCTGGACTGAGAACTGAACCATTAGCCTTAACCCCTATTAAGACAGAAAGACACTTCTTTGGCAGGTAAGTGTATTTACAGAAAGGCAAAATAAACAGCTTTAATGAAGACATTTCAGCCACGAGCGAGATGACAAACCTTTTTGTGGATAATCATAGCTGCGTGTTTTCCCACAAAGATCCTTCTAATTTAGCGCTGCAGCCTGAAACAAACACTTTGAAGTTATGTGAAGCCTCAGATAGATAGATAGATAGATAGATAGATAGATAGATAGATAGATAGATAGATAGATAGATAGATAGATAGATAG
>JAPQRN010000658.1:0-15941 GCA_037367275.1 Coranthus polyacanthus | reverse complement strand
TCCTCCTCCTCCTCCTCGTCCTCCTTCTCCTCCTCTTCTACCACCAGAACAAGATTTTTGTGCACTCATGCTTTTTACGTAGTATTTAAAACTGTAATTTCACTTAAGTATCTTGTATTTTAAGGTCCAAATTAAGTTGAGTTTAAAATCGTCCTCACGCCTCAGAAGTGAAGTGGTTCCAGAAAGTAGGTTGAAGTCGACCCTGCACTCTGAGTTAATGAACCCTGAGATGGGAAACTCGGAGTTTTCGGTTCCAGAACAGCTGATGTGAATTAGTTCAATCAGCTCAGAGTATGTTCACTCTGAGAGTGCCTTCGACCGTTCAACACCTCCTGAACATTAAAAATAAAACTATATATATATATAACCTCTCACACCAAAACAGAATAGGAGGCTCTCTCCACAAACCTCTTAAGAAAAACACAAAAACACAAAACACAAACCCATAAAACCATCATCTCCTATAAAAAATGAGAATTAAGAAATATAAAAGAAAACAAAAAACACACCAAAATATAATAAAATGCTGGTAGATTAGTGGAGTGCTGGGTAAAATATTAAATCAACTTGAAATAACCTGCTTTAAACGTTCAGTGCGTGTATTTTAGTGACATCTAGTGGTGAAGTTTCAGATTGCAACCTACTGAACACCCCCCTCACCCTCCGCTACGATGGGGATCAGTATTTGTTCTGTTGTGGGCTTTTTAAAGGTGATATCATCTCTACAAACGTAGTAGGTGATGGTTATGAACCTTAACATCTGGATGTCACCTGGTATAAAATACGAAATGTACGTCAGACCGATTTCAAGCTAAGTGGATGGAACATTAACGCATAGAAAAGACGATCATCGCCGAACATCACACATGACAAACGTAACAAGATGAAAATGACGCGAAGAGGAGACTGGATCGCAGAGAAGAGGCATCAAAGTTCTGTCGCTGACGTTGAAAACTGCTTCACGTATTGGACTGAAGTAAAGTGTTTTTAGATGCGTCCATGTCTGTCGGTCTCCATCATATCACGAGGTCAGAGGTGACAGGTTTTAAGTTGACTGAAGGCATTTCAAAGCCTGTACTTTTTCACTTTTACTGCAGTCAGTGCTTCTACTTTTACCAGATTTTGTCTCTACTTCTACTGGAGTAAAGAACATGTGGATTTTTGCCCAGACTGGACTGTCAACCGACTACATGAGGCCTATAATCATAACTGTATGTGTTCTGAGGCCACGTGAGGAGCCTCTACCGTCACATTACTGTAACCTGGATCCATGCTGCTCACTGTAAGGTCTATTATCATGTTTCACGTGGAGGACGATAACGATCTCTGCCTCGATGACGAAACATTCAGCTTCACAGATCGACGACGCTTTGTATCGTTCACGTGTGCTGCACCGACACAGACGTTCAAAGGCAAATAATGGCCCACATTGTAAATACAATACAACCACGTCCTCGCTGCTACATCGACGTCTGCATCTGTGCGGCGAACCTCGTCCCTCGTCGCCGTCCTCTGCTGCCGTAAACGGGGTTTCCCCCACAAACACACACACAACATCCCAGTGGAGAGACCGGTTTATAAAAAAGATTTTCAATTTACTTTGCAATTTACTTTGCATTGAACATGCAAATTGAGGAGCAGATGGTCCTTTCACTTCACCAGACATCTTCTTTTTTTTTTTTTTTCAGGAACAATACAGAGTCAGAACACAGGCATTAAAAGTTCACGTGCAAATAAAAAAAACAAACCTGGGAATTATTGTTTCTGAGCTTGTAGTCGTCTAAATGTCTTCTGTCAACACCTTGGGGAATACGTTTTATATCCATACACCGTCCCTGTGTGTGTACTTGTATTTCTATATTTGCGAGGACTCATTTTTACCTTCAAACCACAGATAAAGAAAAAAATGTATTTGTGGAGCTTAGACTTTAATTGAGTTTTGTTTAAGGCGATGCATTGTGTCAGTGAGGGTCCTCACAGGTATAGTACAGTTGGTTTGTGTCCCTGTTAAACCTGCATGAGCAGCGAACGCCTCATTGAGCCGACCGCGTCAGTAACAAACCGTCAATAAGACGTCGATAGAAAGCAGTTAAAGTTACAACATTAGCACAATAACAGCCCTGAAGCTTCCACATTTCAGGTGATTTTCACACATGAGCTGATTTGACAACTGAAAATAACCCAAACCTACATTTATCCTGTGGTGCGCCAAACTTTTACCCTTTCCTTTTGGGCTTGGTATCATGCACACGTCACTGTTAAATGAAAGAAAACCAAGCAAAGCTAAAATGAACTCACTACTTACATCAGATGTGTATAATATATGCATCACTTACTGCTTTGTCTTTTCTTTCCTGTTTGTCTGTTTCAGGTTGACTCTCATTTAATTCTTTTCCTGTAAAAAACAAATTCTGCAGCAGGTTTAGTTCAGAGAACGATACCGGAGTTTGGTTTAATACAGATGTACACACGATGTATGTATTCCTATTTTTTCAAGCCTAAACAAAGCTCTTCTTTGGCTTAAACCTAAACGACGACAGGTTTCGGTTTGCTCTCTGCTTTTCCCTACAACAAAATCAAAGCACTGATTGGATTTCAACAAAACAGAATGTGGGCAGCATTAACGTTTATTCCAAAACATCACTGGAGTCGATTGAGTTACATCAGACCCTAACGTCTTGGAGACTGGCTTGTGTTGTGTTAACATGTCAGAATCTCACTGTTAGTCAATGTCCAGGGTTAAAATCAAACAACGATGAAGAACGACACAAAAGCCCAAAAAGTCTAAAACTTTGGTCACCACCGAGCCGTAAAAGCACTCACATAATAACACATGAACCGATGTCTGAACGGTAGCACATCACGAATAACACTACACAACGTTCACAGGACAAAACCCACTTTTTACATCCAGCACGTTATTCTTAATTTATTCACGCATATTCTTTAAAATCGAATTAGAAACAAGGTGGAGGTGAACGAGTTCATGTGGAAAACGCGGAGCTCCCTCCTCTCATCCTCATTGGTCTGTACTGATAGTCGAGACCTTTCCCAAACTTAGGGTCGGGACCCAAAATGTGTCACGGAGCTGTTTTCACTGGGTCGCCAGATGTCAGAGTAAAATACATAACAATAATATAATGTGCAAATTAATTTTCTGAATTAGATGTAAGACGTAAAAGAGGTAACGACGAAAACAAAGTAAAAGATGTAAAAAAAGAGACTTTTCGACACCGTTTTGACGGTGGAAGAGTCAGTAAAAATGTAGACATTATGGAAACTCAAGATGTATTTTTGTAAATCTGAGCTGAAAAAGGGAACGACTGAAGTATCTTCAGTATCATCTGAGCATCGAGTTCTTCTATTAACTGAATTATACATTTTGCAAAATGTGGCTCAACTTTCGATGGACACACATGGACACTGCTGCGTTGGATCTAATTTAAACGTCGTTTCATGAAGGTGGTTTAAATACGTGTCTCTCCTCCGACATGAAGTGACTGAGTATGATTGCATACATTCATCAGAGCATGGACTGTTTTGAATCAAACTAAAAAAGAAAACACAATTAAAACTAGACAAAAACTTTAAAACATAAATCCTGCTGCTGAAGCACAAAAAAACTAAGAGAAACTGCAAGAATAAAACCTTAATATTTAGCTTTAGCCTGGAGAATATTATTATTGTAGGAAACATTTTGTTTTATTCATTTAAACATGATGTTCTGGGTTTTGCAGAAGGTTTTTGCTGTGATTTGAATCCATGAAACATCAGGCGACGGCGTCTTACACACTGTGCTTTGCCACTAAACGCATGAGTTCTAGTAAACATTAATTATCAAAATGACATCTGCTGCAACCAGCCCCCACCCTGTTCACTGTCGCTCCAGGAGTCGTCACGTCTCTTGTAGCGTTAAATGAAGTTTGGAGCCTGATCGATGCCGATCAATATCAGCGGCTGCCGTCCTTCGCTCTCCTCACTGTTCAACACGCCTGAAGCTTCTCTTTGGAACAGAAACATTATTTGAAGGAGAGAAGATGGACGTTTGTTTCAGGTTTTTAAATAGAGACGGAAGAACTGTGAAGTATCTGACCTGAACACGATCCAGTTCTGTGTCTTTAAACAGATTCAAATTAGACTTATTTTAACACTTCTTACATCTCATCACCTATTTACAGGTGATGAGATGGTGCAGATTTCACTCAAAATCTGCATCTTTGAGCAAAACAAAAGGTGGTGACGGCTTTATTTAAGCTGCAGATAATGAGTCATTTTCCCAAACTGCTGCCCCTCAACAAAAACTCATTTAAAAAGATGATTCTAGTATCTATTGAAACCCAAAATCTACATGTGAAGTCATCATTTCTCGGCTGCTTTCAAACGGGAGGAGGTTTGAAAAGGTCAGGTTCGTGAATGAACTGGGCCTCGGCGTCGTGGCGTCTGACTGATGAGGCTCTCTGCCCACCTCCAGGCTGCTCTCGCACAGTTTTCTAATAAACTCCATCAAAATCAGCCTGTGGTGGGGACGCGTGTGGGTCGCTGCGCAGACCAAACGTCTGAAAGCATTATTCACATCAGTCGGCTGGAGTCGAGGCTGCTCCACGTGTGGGCTGGAACGTCACGGGAAGACGCTTCAAATTAGGCCTCGGTGCTGATCGCCACACGCGCCTCTTCAGAGCAAACTTTAACACTTTGACTGATTATTCATGTGGCGTTTGTGCAGAAAATGTTGGAAATACACATCAGCTGTGGTTACATGGACAGTATTTCTTAAATCTTTCTGATTGGAGAGGGTTAGAAAAATAAGAGACAAACAGAGAAAACAAAAAAGAAAAGACGGGACATGGAAGCAGGTCTAATGTCCACAAACTTTGGTGACCCACCACATCCACCTCCTACTAAGGGTTTTGATATTTAACGACGTTGTTCTTATGTGACATTTAAAGACTTACATTGACTTCTATCTGATTGAAAACCTTTCTTCTGACTGAGGTGGTTACGAGACATTTTTGTTCTGATTAGACCATTATCCATATAATTAGTGCAATATTACGGTCCATGTAAAAACAGCTAGTGTGGCCTTTAAAACAAAGCGTGAAATTATTTATAATCACCACATCAACAGGACGCAGTATGTGGAAAATTAAATCTGCAACCTTTAAAGAAGGTTAAAAATTTAAAGAAGACATTAAATGAAACCGTATTGAACTCTATTCCTCCTTTAAATTCAGAGCAGTCATGGCTGACATTAAATTTAATTCCCTAAATGAATAGTTTATACAGTGGAGGTTCACATTACCAGATTTATTATTAACTAAACCAGGTAACTATGACAACTGAGCCGTCTTTGAGCGGCATCAAATGCAGATCTATTTCTAAAAATAATAAATTAGGAAAGGACTAATCCTCAGTGACAGCAGTGCTTTGAAGGACTTCTACCTTCAGCACAGACCTGGCGGTGAGCGACATGGAGTGGGAAAAGCTGCCCACTCTTCATGTATTTTGTTAGTACTAGGTTGCGGTTGCAGAGTAACTTTATCGTCTGCACAGCCTACAATACTCTGTAGCTGTTAACTTATGAACAGACTCAGAAAAACGGTCGCTTGCTCTAATGTTGGACAAGCCCATTGTCCATATCTGTGGGTTATCTGCGTGTTCACGGAGGCTGGAGAAGCTAAACGATCTTGGTTGCTGCATGTTTACTTAATGCGCATTAGATGTGATACTGTGTTGATGTGAAATAACAGTCAGTCTGTTTGTCGGTTGCTGCGAGACGTGTCGTTAACTAGCGTAATCCTTTGTGCGCGCACTGCTATGTTACTTCTAACATTTTTTTCTCAGCGCTGGAACTCAAATAAATTCCATAACCACCAAGAAATCCATACTTAAACAATGACATTAATATGAGAAACATGCGCTAACTATTCACCTAATCACTGGAACTAATGACTACTGGGCGACATGGGAAGTCTTTGGTCGGAGGCAGCCACGACTGTTGAATCTACAGTTTGGACTTTCTTCCTCCTCACTTTGACTCCGTCTTGTTGTGAGTTTCCAGTAAGTTTCAAGTAACTGATAAGCTCAGAAACATAAGGTTGGACAATTTGGTACCAGTTCTGGATTCCCATCCTTAGCTGTAACTGAACCACATGAGCATCAAACATCTTCATTCACAACGTGCAGCCAATCAGAAACAACAATTCACCCAGGCTTCAACAGAATAATAATCATAACACATTTTGACTTGGTTCATTTTGCTGTTCCCTGACTAGTTTGCACAAGATGCACTTTTTCTTCCCACACCTGCTGGATAATCAGTGGAGACGCAAATCAAACAAAATCATGCTGCGCGGCGGCCGGTCGTCGCCGGACGCCACCGAGCTGAAGGAGACAAGAGGCGAGGCTTATCACCGACCGGCAGCTTCTCCCAAAACTTCTCTCCCACGTTCGGTTTCCTTTTCTCGTCCAGGTTGACAAAGAGAAGGGCTGTCTGCTGCCTGTTCTTTGCACACCTGTTGAATTTTAAGATTTGACACAAAAGCGTGGGCTTTCACTGAGGGTTTTTTCTTTTTTTACAGTTTCGTAGCAACAGCAGTGAACACGGCCAGTGCATCTTAAGCATTTCAGCGGTTTAACCAACAACACCCCTCGTTTTTTTTTCTGCCTGTCTCCACTTCCCCCTCCTCTGGGTTTTTCCAGTTTTCCCATATTTTTTATCTTTTCTAAAGTCTAGAGCCCTCATGGACTCTGCTGCTCCATGTTATCAATCAAAGGGTCTTTCTTCATGAACTGCAGATGTCTGACGGACCTCCACACCCCGACGTAGCTGTCACTGGCCGACTGACCCGAGGAGACGTTCTCCCTGTGGAGGTGCTCCCTCTGCATCTCCAACACCTCCTTTTCCGTCATGACTCTGGAATCAACGCCTCCTTGCATGTCTCCTCGTCCATCATCTCCTGTCCACAACTCTCCATTCTCCAGCATCTCCTCCTCTTTGTCACCGATCGTCACTCCGTCCATCTCGCACCGTCCTGGATCGGATCCGTCTCCGGCAGCGGGACCGACGCCGTTCAGCGGCGGTTTCTCTGTGTACGGTTCTCCGGGCAGCGCGCCATCCTTCCCGGCCTCCTCCAGATCTTCGTACGCGCTCTTCTTCTTCGTCTCGAAGTATTTGACGACGCAATAGGTGATGGAGCCGACTGTGTTCACGACAACGCCACCGATGAACAGCCCGGTTGGCGCGACGTCGCTGAACGCCAGCATGCCGACGGTGATGGTGGCGATGCTCTTCACGACGCCCACGAAGCTGGTGGTGACTGCGGAGTTGATGTAGGTGCAGTGCAGTGTGGTGAAGTTCATGGCGCATCCGATGAAGATGCAGAGGACGAAGATGCAGGTGATGTGGGGGTCGTTCCAACCCTCGTACGACCACATGTTGATGCTGTCCATGGAGATGAACGAACAAACCAGCAGCACCTACGAGTGGAGGAGGAGCAGCTTTGTTTAGGCAATGGTTCATGATGAACGAGAATAAAATGTCACAATACGCAAAATAAGACATCTGATGTCATTCACTGTTTCATCCAACCTTTTTCAGGTTCTAAAAGTCAAGGCCTTCTCGTAATACCTGAAAAACTAACCCTAATAGAGAGTCATATAACTAAAACTAAACTGAAACAAACAAAGGTAAAAAGAAATGGAGAGGATGTAAAGAGGAAAAGTATGAGACAGAAGAAAGAAAAAGAAAGAAAAATGAAGAGGTTAAAGAGGAAAATGTGAGAGGAAAGGAAGGAAAAAAGCAACAGATGATGAGAGAAGGACAAAAAGTGAAGTAAAAAGGAAGAAAGATGAACAGGAAGCAGAAAAAACTAAACAAGAGAAGAGAGCAGAAGAAAAGTGTAATAAAATGTTTTGGTTCTGCTCTGACTCGGTTTACCGGGGTGGCCATGATGGCGATGGCGTACTGCGCCGTGAGCGGTCCGTACTCGCTGTCCAAACTGGTTTTCTGGATCAGAACCAGGTATGAGGCGTGGATGATCACCGCCAAAACCCCGGTGACGTAACCGAAGGGGTCGCCTGTTAGATCACCGGCACCTGAAGAGAAAACCGGCCGCTAATTAGGATGAGAATTAAGAAGATAAAAGGAAACAAACAGACAGTGAGGCCACAGGCAGCAGCTTAGTACGACTTGCATCTAGGTTTTATTATGTGACGTCTACGTAAGATAAGCTCATCTCTATTATTATCTCAGAGGGGCAATTTGTAGCTCAGACGGCAATAAATACAATCATTATCAACAATCAACACACATATTACATCCTGTTATTCAAAAGGCCAATAACAACAGAACAAATGAGTCTTTAAATATATTGTCCCTGCATCTGGAAAGATTGAACCCGTGACCACATAGAAACAACCTGAACTGACCGAACACAGACGGACTAGAGTCAGCGAGGACTGGACTTTGTACAGTTAGGACAGGTTGTTACCTCCACAAAAGAGGTTATGTGATCACTCAATGTCTGCTTGTCTGTCTGCAGGATTACACAAGAACTACTGCACTGATTTTCATTAAAACCTGGTGGAAGGGCAGGACATCGGACGAGGAGCACGGACCATTACGTTCTGGAGCAGATCCATGAAAAGGTGCAGAGCCTGTCATTGTTTTTCCCTTTCCTTAAAGCTGCAGGAGGAAAAATCAGGGGGAAAAAAACGTCAAAATGAAAATACAAACCTTCCTTCTGCAGCTTCTCCTCTCGGTCCGAATCAAAGGCGCAGAGTCACGTCTGATCGACTCTGATCAGCGATCGGTAATTACAGCTGTCAATCATGTAATTAACCCCTACCTTCCTGAAAACACCTGTGGTTAGACAATGTCCTGGTCACAGAGTCCAGAGAAGGAGGAAGAATTCTTGTTTCTTGTCCTACTGGGAAAGCAAAAAGTGTAATACTGCTGACGGCCACTAGATGCTGCTGGCGTAGACTTACATTGAACTTCTCTCTAAAAATCCTACATCACGATGTTTTCCAGGAGTCATTCTGGTCTCATTGGTTTATTTGGACCCTCTAATAACTGCTCTGGTCCATCTTTAAATGTTCTCAGGTCGAATAGAAGCTGTGATGTCTGCCGCATCCGGCTTTGATTGACAGGTGTGATTGACAGCTGACTCACCTGCCGACTGAGCTTCCATTTATGTAACAAAACATTTTTTTTCCTGACAGACAGCTTGACTGTAATCATTAATCGGTTCGACTAACAAGATGTAAAATGACTTTGTTACACAGTGTCTGATGAAGTTTACAGTTTTACCGAGTCAGTGAGCTAGCGCTTAGCATTAGCTCACCTCTGACCCCTTGGGCTGCCACAGCTCCGCCCCTTTTGTCCAAATACGGTCACTTCTGGCTTCAAAAAGCCAACATGGTGACGGAAAAAAGGCAAACCACTGGCTTCAAAACAGCAGTTCAGAAAGTAACGGGTGACGTCACGGCTCCTCCGTCCAGTGGTTCAGACCTTGGTTCAGATTCCAGGTGTGAAAATGCTCATAGAACAGAAACCCCTACATCGTTTAAGGTCCCAAACAAATACTCCAGTTCAGCCACCGAGCAGGGTTGTTTTTCTACCTCCATGTTTGTGTCTCTTCTGGAAACTCATCACCCTCACGTCACAAAAACATGTGAACGAATGTATTTATTCCAACAAGAGAAACAACCAGATTAAGTGTTTACATGGTTATTAGGGGCTAATATTTTACTACTTAATGGATTATCACTTGATTGAAAATTCCTTCCGATCGGGCCAGTCCATTGTGATTGAGGTGCTTACATGAGGCATTTTTATTCTGACTGGGTTATCATTCATATTATTAGTGGAATACCTGTGTCCATTAACACTACTGTCACTTCTCTCTCACAGAGGAAAAGCTCCTCCGGGTCGTATCACAGGAATGAAATGCATTTATTGTCCCTTTTTTTTTTTTTTAAATGGTTGGTTCTTTTTCTGATAACTACATATCCCCTTATGTTCCCTGTCTTTCATCTCACTTGATTAATCCATGAAGCCTGTGAGATCCAAATACTAAATTTTTCACAGCGCAGAAAAGGCGATTATCACAAAGATTAAAAGCAGAATGATGAATCTGTCCATTAGCTTTATGTTCAGCACATTTCACACTTCATGTTTCGACCCCCCTCGTGCCTGAGAAACACTCTGCACTGGAGATTGATTCAGGAAATGAATTATCTGTAGGTTTTTGTTTATGACTTCAGGATCATTAACTGTAATGGAAAAGGAAAATCTACTGCCGGGGGAAAAGATGATTAAAGGAGGCAGAAATTAACGTAGGAGCTCAACAGCTTTAGACACGAAGAAAAGCCGCTCGCTGGGATTTTATTCAGGTCAGATGGATGGATCTATAAGTGAGAGTGTAAGGAGCGGTGTGTTTACCTGCCAGCGCAGCTCCACCGGTGGTGATGAACACGGCCGTTACCACGCCGACAGACGGCACACCGTTCCTGAGCACGCACACGCCAATGCTGAGCGTGAAGAGCGGCAGGCAGCGTTTGAACACGACGTACATGGGCAGACTGAGGCCACGCAGAGACCACAGAGTGAGGGTGGACTGCAACGTGGAGAGGATGCACACCGGAGCAAACTCCTGCAGAGACACCACAGTCTGTTATTCAGCTGAGATTCATTTACTCTGATGGGAACTAGATCTAAACCAAACTCTTCAACTTTGACCTTCTGAGACCCTGCGTCCACACGAGGCAACGCAGACCTGTTGTACACACTTTGTTTGTGCCTTCTACTGGTAGAAGAAGTATGGAAGTTCATTTCTGATTGTCAAAATCATGAGTTAATATCTCATAATAATGAGGACCTTTCTCAAAATAATGACTTCGACAAGTATTTCATTCGTATTTTGAGATACGGAGTCAAATTTTTGAGAAATAGTCCAAATTTTGACTTATAACTGATGACTTTGAGATACCAGGGTTTTCCCTTAGGTGCAGCACTCAAGCCACTTTGGGCCAAACCTAAACCAAATTCATGTCAAATGAATGTGGAACCCTCACAAACTCTCACTCACAGAAACTAGATCATGTTCAAAGACAATACTCTATAGTTATCAGGTCCGACAAATCCCATGTAAGAAGAAGAGATTCAAAATGCATCAAAATAAAACATTTGGTCTTAAAACTAATGGTTTACCAGATTTTTGTCCATAAAAATGTCATTTCATCCAAATTATGAGACTGTTAACAGATTTGTGCTTCATGAACTGCAACACCAAGTATAAAAATAACTGTAAATTCATTATGGAAATACTATTTATTTGTTGTTCATGTTGTTTAATTTGTTCGAGTTCAGTATTTCGTTGCGTATAAATGGACATACTGTACGTACGAAGGGAGTGGAGTCTGTGTTAGTGGAGAGGAAAGAAAGTGGAACACAAAAGCTTTATTGTAAAATATGTCAAGTATAAAGTCTAGGATAATGCATGCGTTTACTAGTTCTTTCAAGAGAAACTCAGAGGGATTTATTTTGTTTGATGGAAAGTGGATTCTTGATCAGACTTTAATAAATCAGCAGATGGGATCTTCCACTTGTTCTGTTTGCCCGGAAAATGAAGGTTTCAGGATTTGTTTTACCCCATTAACATTACATTAACCCTGATGATGTTACTAAAAGAAAGGTCAGAAGATTATGAAAGTTGTAATTATTCATCCTGTGAATATCTTAACGGGCCTAAAACTGAGGAGTTAAACATCTTCAAGAACATAAAACGGATCCCAACCTCCCACCCTTAAGACTAATCACTGAACCGCCACAGACTTAACTGATTGAGTACGAGAGGCTGCAAGGGCTTGAAATGGTAGAAACAGGGATGGAACAGCAAATAAGCCTCGACGCAAAAACCGGCTAATTCATGTTGAATGTTCATTTGATGTTTAATGATACCAGCGCGTAACTTCAAGTCAGATATTGGTGGGATCAGGTTGGTATGGGTGTTATCTCTGACTTTCAGTTACTTAAATATAAAAAGCTGATGGAGATCGGACCGCTTTACTATAAACACTTCACTTTATTATCTCACAGTGTAAGAGCTGCAGAAAACACAACATTAACATTAACCGTGAGACCGTGGTCCGCACCATGTGTGGAAATTGATATTGCAAGGCAAATATGACGCAATCCATTCATTGAGGATCTGGTCCTCAGAAGAAGAAGAAGGTTCAGTCTGCAAGATTTGCTCGTCGACTTATGTAAAATGTGTCGGAGTCTGTTTGTGCTGGGAGCTAGTCATTTGTTAGCTTAGTAATGGAGAAAGCTAACGTTAAGGACCTTCTCTGTGCCTACATCCATGATAACAGTCTGTACACTGATTTCTATGTGATGGACTTCATTTGGTTTTAGAGAGAAAACTCCAATAAAAACTTCATGTGCACAAATCTTACATAATGAACATTTAAACCAGTGATGTAAAAAGACACAAGTACAGCAAGAAATCATAAAGCTAAATACAACTGAGTACATCTGAGTTAACCAGGATTTGGTGGGCCTCTTCTTCCACATAACAAACTTACGTTAGCAAAGAACTTCTACTGACAACAACTGAAAGTCAATATATTGCTCTATTCCAACAGAACGGAGCTACTTTTCTGCCAGTTTGGACTGAAAGTGGTTCAGTTTCAACTTTTTTCTCTAATCTCTTTGTCTATACACTTTTGTACCGTCTAGCATGTAACACTGCATTCATAGTTTGCCTTTGGTTCTGCTTATTTTTGACTTGACTTGACTTGAACTATTTGCTTACTGAGCTGCTGATGAGTAGAACCTGCCTTTTACCTGCAGGGCTTCTTCAAAGCCTGGATCCACGGTGACTCGTCTCAGCTCAGAGGCAGGTTTAAGGAGAACGAGGAATTTGGTCTAGTGTCATGAATGTGTGTAAATCAACATCTTAACAGCTGAAAACTGGTACAAACATGCATGTTCCCTAGAAGATAAATCCTAAAATAAATGTAAAAAAGATGAGAATGAAGACCAGAGTCATAATGGTTAATGGACACTGAGACTAAAACCAGCAGTGAAAATAAAAATTCACATCACACATCTGTGTTTTGACTCTGTATACTATCTGTATACTAAAGTTACCCTACAGTCTCCGCTTTATTTAATCCAGTTGATATTCACATAATTGTCACATTAATGAAGCCTCTTTCAGGTGAAAGGCTTGTTTATTCCTGTATAAATCGGTACTAAATTAGTAAGTATTAGTAAAGCCTAAAGACTCTGATGATCACATCCCCAAGTCCAGCACTTTAATTCACGACAGGATTCCTCTAAAACTAATGGATCAACTCCAGTCACACGGTGATACCTGGAGATAAAGTGACGTCACATCAGCTTTCAGAACTTAATGTGAAAGCAGTGGTGGAAGAAGTATTCACATGACTTAAGTACAAATAGCAAACTGAAAACACTCCACTCCTGTCAGCGTTTTACTTTTATATCTGATGTTTTTGATTGAGGTTAAGGTTGATGGTTGAGCTCATTTGATCTACTTTCAAAACTGTTGGTAGTTGAATCTACATCAGTGAATCATATTCTATAAGATCGTCATATGTTTGCAGCGTCACTGTCCCGTGAGAACCAGCCTCGTAGTTTTCAGCTTCGTGACGATGCATTTTCCAGAGAATCCAAGAGGGATTTCAAAGAGTTTATTTAGATCAAGAAGGAGGAGGATTTGAAACTCAACCCACAAAGGAAACGCTTCATCCTACAGTTTATCACAGACATTCAAAATCAACACATATGGAGATTTTTCACTGGACACGAAGAGGATGAAAAACGGTAAAAGGAACAAATGTTGTCAGACAAATGGAATGGAGTCAAAAGTACAAAATCTGCCTCTGGGGTGTAGTGGAGGAGATGCATAAAGCTGCACAAAACACTGGCAATACTCGAGTAAAATGTCTACAGAATACATCACATTTGTGCCTTTCTTTTGCCAATTAAGTTAATGAATCAGTCAATCAATCAGTCAATTACCGATCAGTCAATCAGCATCTAAAAGGCCAGGGGACAGATTGGCTTATTGGGAGGCAGTTTGGGATCAGATCAATAACTGTCAGGCAGCCATCCATTCCTACTGAAGGTAAGTGATGCAATGACACATGTACATAAAATATAACTGACACAGAATGACGTATTTCTGCAGTGTTTAAAACCACAACATTCACTCTCATTTTAAAGCTGGGATCGAACGATACGGTCAAAGATGTTACCGTGAAAAAAATGTTCATGAGTCGAGATCGATAATTATCACCATAAACGTCAAATCACTGTCAAGTTTAAATTTTGGTCCTGAGTCAAAGATGAAGAAACCAGACGGTTATTTGTGGTTTTAATGACAAACGTCAGAAATCTGGAGGTAGATTAGGTACATTCAAAACATTTATATCAATACAAATATTTCAACATCAAAACAAGCAGGAGCAAAATTAAGTAAAATAACAAAATACTGAAACATTCTGTGTTTCAGCTGAAAGTGTAAAACTATCCTTAAGCTTTTAAGACAGAAGAAAGATTGCGATAATGATTTTTATCAAGATAAACCCAGGCCGATTGTCAGAGAAATGAATTGAAAGCTGCAGAATTTATGAGCAATTACACGTAAGTCATTTTAACCTGACTTTTAGGTGCACTTTCCTCCTAAAAAAGACTCATCGTGGAGCTCCAGGTCCAGGAACCCTGGTCTCAACACTTCTGAGGTGTTTTCAAGCTCGAAGAAGAAGAAAGAAAGAAAGAAAGAAAGAAAGAAAGAAAGAAAGAAAGAAAGAAAGAGACGGGGACCCCAGTTCCTGACATGTTCATGTATGTATTTACCTTGGAGAGCTGCATGCTGAACGCCGGGACCTTGACCTTCCCCAGCCGCCTGAGGGTCTCCAGAGTGAGCGCTGCGGTGCTGCTGGTCAGAAACTGGATGAGGGTCAGGAAGCTGAAGTGGTAATTACTGATGAGGAACTTCAGCAGGATGTTCAGCGAGCCGGAGAAAACGCCGTGCGCAACGGCCACGGAAATCCCCAACAGGCGGCTCTTAAACACATCCATGGTGGACGCTTTCTGAAGAAAGTAAGAACAGGCGACAAAAAGTCCTGCCGGGGCCGGGGGTTGTTCTTCTTCTCCTTCTTCTCAAAGCCCGGTTTGGAGAGGTTTCGTCGCGGGAATGAGGGGGTGGATTTGGGTTTTACGCACAGCCGCGACGCACTGCTGCTGAACGGAGAAACGGCTGGAAAGGAAAGGTCGTGAGGCTGAGGAAAGCCCACGTTCCTGCCGCTTTTGGAGTAAAATCAATCGGCATTTAGGGAAAAAAAAAGAAGTGATGTGAAGGGGGGAGAAGGAGGAGATCCACGGTTTGGTTCTGCTCTCTCGTCTCTTCGTTCTCTCCTCTTTCCTCTTTACTTCAAATCTGACTAAATCGCTTCATTTCACGGTTTCTCCTCAGTTACACGCGTTCAGAGTAATAAAAAACTCAGTCATCTCTTACATTACTTTCCATTCATTCATTATTATAAACGTTAAGACTTCATCAGTGACTTTCTTGCTGTTTTATTCTTTGCGCAGATGCTCCAAAAAAAAAAAACCTTCCTGCAAGTGTTCTGAGAGACTGAAGAAACAAAAACCAGAGTCAAAGTGATTCCCCCGGTGTTAAAGCTGCAGTAGAGTACAGTAGGAGCGCAGCGGCGGTACAGTAGAGGGGAGGCCGTCCTCTCAGCGCGATGACTGGGAAATATGACATTTTGCCGCAGCGGCTCTTGGCCGAGTAGAGAGAGAGAGAGAGAGAGAGAGAGAGAGAGAGAGAGAGGAGAGAGAGAGAGAGAGAGGGGGTCAGCCTCAGCTCACTCTCTCCCCATCAAGCACACAAGACACACACACA
>JAPQRN010000657.1:0-12006 GCA_037367275.1 Coranthus polyacanthus | reverse complement strand
ACATGAACATACATGTAACGTGACCTCCACACGTCAGCAGCCGCTTTTACTCCATTAAGAGGATTCATAAGAACCAAGACATCGAGTTAATCTGAAGGTTTGATCCTTTAGGCACTAATTTGAGGAGAATAAAAACAGCCACATTCAGAGTTTTATCAACTGAGACATTAATACTGTTCATCGTCTTCCTTTTAATGATTCACTAAAACCCAGAACCTGTTCAATAAAAGTAGAATCTGTAGATCTGATCAACTGATGTGAGATTATCCAGCAATAAAGACATTTACATTAAACAATTCAAACTCATAATGACATGTTTTGATGCTTTAATTCATTTCTTTCTTCTTTTCTTTCCTTTTTAAGACTCGACTTGGTCTCAATGAATCTGTTCACGTTGTTTTTATTCACCTCGAAACGTCAAAGTAAAGAAACTGAGATGAACACGTAAAAATAAAAAACTCTTTTTAACATGGGCTGATAATGAACCAAGTCAAACAAAGAACATGTTACTGGTGTTAATTATTACACAACAGTTCAACTCATGTCAAAATTACAACATTTTGGTGATAAACTAGTTTTTTTCCTGTGATCTGTATTTTTACATAAACTGTATGAACTAAATATGTATCATCACTGCTCAAATAATAATAATAATATAGTGATAATGATAATGACTAAACCTGTATTTTTCACCTTGAGAAAAAGCGGCTGCTTTTGTGACGACTTCACCCAAACTGATCATTTTATCTGAAGAAGATCCAGTAAAAAGAAAAGGCATCAAACCCAGAGCATCATTAGATTAAACGTGTATTTGTAGAAAATTTGGCAACTGTTCTAAACATCGAAAGGTAAAGACAAAAATGACAAAAAAACCCACACTGAGGACGGAGGAGTGAGGTTTTTGATCCTTTCTCTAAGAAAAAGGCATTTAAACAACATTTTTTTGTGTTGAATTTACTGGTTTTCCGATGGTATTTAAAGTGTGATTTAGCGTCCACTGTCCTCGTCCTCAGTTTGTCTCTTCACGTCGTTGAGACAAAGTCCTCACAGGCTTCAAACACTCGGCTTCATACGCGTCGAACCGCGTCAGCTCGAATTCTTAAAAACCTGCAGCGAATGAGCAGAGAAACGACGGGTTTCGAACAGAAGACGTAGAAGATCAGCTTAAAAAAAGACGACATGCAGATAAATACATCTGTGTTAATGTTTTCTACACGTGACAGGTTCAGACGAAACCACAAAGAAAAGAGAAAACATTGAAATCAATGTGAGGATTCAGAAATAATCTGAGTAGAATTTAGTATCGACATAGAAACGAGTATTAATGTTGGAAAGTCCTGGACACGAAACAAAAAACACGAAAAACAACCTCAGTGATTATGTCACATTCGATCATTTATCAGTTTTTAGCTTAATTTACTGAAGTTTAACTTGACCCACAACAGTTACTCATTTTATGACGGAGTGTTAGGGGAAAAATCTGATACTCCAAGAAAAAAAGTCAAGATATTTCCAGAAAAAAGGCAGAATATTTTAGAAACAAATTCCAAATATTTCGAGGGAAAAAGTCGTAATATTTAGACAAAAAAAGTCACAATATTTTGAGGAAAAAGGCCAAAACATTATGAGAAAAATGTCGTTTTATCTGTATTTGTACATTTCTGAATTGTTGCAGCATCAGATAACGTGATGAAAGCATCACATCCAGGTCGGAGCAGTTCACTGTCCCAGGATGAAGACACGTCTGTTCAGGAACATACATGAAACCAGATTTAACCCGTGGAAACGTGACTCGTTTACACACCGTCCATCAGATCCATCACTGATTGTACTTCAGTGTTAAAGGTTGTTCAAAGTGCTTTACAGGAAATGAACACGGTCTGTGACCTGATCACTAATGGGCTTTATTTAAATCAAATGAAATCATCTTCGTACTGGGGCGATTTGAAGAACATGCAGCTTCATCTAATGCACGCAGTGTTACGTTCATCAACTAAAAGCTAAAGTTACACAGACTTCTTAAATACGCTACCGTACATTTACAAATAGCATCGTTTTCTGTCTTGTTCTATTTTAACTATCAGTCTATGTTTGTACAGGAGGAAAAAAAACAACAGCGTAGTTTCAATTAAATAGAAAATAATCAAGTTAAATTCAGCACAGAGGCTTTTTGGCACCTTCAGTGGAAACGGGAGACGATGGGGACGAAAAACCAACAAAATGTACAAACACAGTAAAATATAAATATGTACAGACAAATGAAGACTCCAGTCCATCCGCTCCACGTCATGTCTTCTGTATTTTACCATCATCATCCTCTTCTTCGTCCCATTCCTACACACGTTAACATTTAATTTATTTACAGCGTTTTCTGCTACAACGTACAGTCTGATGACCTTTGACCTTTTCTTAGGTTGAAGTTGCTCTGACCTCAGACCAGCGTCAGTGTCACGTGACCGGTCGTACATGACAACCAGCTGATCAGTCATGTGACTTCACTACATCACAGTGTAGTTAGAAGAAGTGTTTCCATCTTTGCTAAATTGAAGTAAATGTTTCCTTTTTTCTACATTTTCTAAGGCGATAAAACACCTTCATGGAAACTCAGTGTTTATCACTTCTAGACATAAACACTTACACTTTGGTCAAAACTCGATGCTGCACTTTGTTCTTTTCTGTCTAAACGTAACGTGTTTTGAACTCGACACTGATGCTTGTTCTGACTCTGAGCAACTTCTTCCTACACTTGTCTTTCTTTTCATGTCACGTTTGCTGTTTGCAGTTACTGAACCTTTACGATACGTATCCTTTTCATCCCCGTCCCCCCTGATGTTTTCTGGTTTCCGTTTGGGACGTGGCCGTTGTCCTCTCAGTGAATACTCGGTGCAGACCGGTCATTTGTCGTCGCCTTCTTCAGCTTGATGCCTCGTCGGATGGTGACCAGATAGTCCTCGGCCTCTCCGTACTCCGTTTCCTCCAGGAGCTCGGGGAGGGGTCTGCGCTCCCACTCGGACACCCGCCCGCTGGGCTGCGGCGGAGGGGTCGGGGGGTCCGGACCCTCAGCCTGCTGCTGGCTCTCCCAGGACCTCCCCTGTGGCAACAGAGAGGTCAGCGGGCTGAGGGCGGTTTGCGGTGCGGTGCCGTCCTCTGACGTCGCCCTGCTGGGGAAACCCACGGCGCCGCCGGGGTGCTCGGGCACAGTGGGGGTCTTGACTGGGATCATGGGGGGTTTGATGGGGATGGGGCCCAGGCTGAGGCCCCCGGAGGGCCGTCGCAGGTTGGGTTTGGAGGAAGGAGTCCGTCTGATGGTGGCGACTCCCGGGGTGATGACGGCTGAGGGGTTGGAGGGCAGGCCGGCGGTGGAGGCGGGGCGCTTGGACTGGAACATGCGACGGTACGACTGACTGATGTCGCTGTTTCGGGGGATCGTGGAGGATTTATCGAAGTCTGGCGTCTGCTGCTGCTCGCCGTCCTGTTCAGATCCCACAGAGTAGTAGTCGCAGTCGGACACTGAGGAGCAGAAAACAAGAGGTCACACCTGCCGTTCACTGTGGACTCCTGACTGAGGCTTTAATCAGACTATGTCTAAAGTGTGTGTCATTTTAATACACCTGTGTGTGTGGATTGGTGTCGGCAGTGACGCGGACCCTGTGCCGGTCTGTCGTGTTACAGGATGGATGGTGTGTTTGTACCTTGCGAGGGGATGGCGTCCTCGGAGCAGCAGGGGGTGTTGGTCTGGCTGCTGTATCCACTGGAGCCCTGCAGGGAGTCTCTGCTGGAGCCGTGGATGTCCAACTGGAGGCCTCGGGCCAGCGCTCGGGCCAGTTCCTCATGGGCGTCCCGGTCCTCCTGATGAGCCGACACACAAATAGTCTTAGTCTTTGTTCTGGTTCGTCTATGATTTACCAATAATCCATAAAAATGTCATAAAGCTATAAAAATGCTGAGTATAATTTTCTTCAGCCTGTGACAGTGTCTCCACCTTACACATCCCTAAAATATTAACTTTAGTGTGTGTGTATAAATATATAAATAGTTGGGTACATGTGGAGGGTGTGTGTATTACATTATGTATGTATGAATAAGTATATTTTTGTATGTATATACTGTTCGTGGAGGGTATTGTAAGTGGGTATTTCAGTGCTCTTCAGGGTGAATAGTCGATGGTAAAGGGGTGGGATGGAAATACGTTTTACATCTTCCTACTCCTTTTCGGACATGCATGCTTTTTTTGGGGTATGGGGTAAAATTTATATTACAAATTTTGTATTCTTTGTTCTGTATTGAATCTTCCCAACGGACCGGGAATACTCTGGTATCACAATGTGAAACTCAAACGATATCAAGAGGATAACTGTAGTATTTAACAGAAAATGTGATCAATCACTGTCAATTCACTGGATAATGAAAATCTGGAGGCGTATCGTCCACATTTTCTCTGTCCATTGTGGTTTCAGTTGCTGATCTATAGTTGAGTGATGAAATGATAATAAATGGTCGATTTCTTGTGTTTATACGACTTGAACACAGCAGTACAACGTTATCCTTTAGTTATATTTAGCTTCACACCCTGAGCACGACGTTAGAGGAAAGATGGTCAACGGAGAAGCTGCCTTTTTAGTCCAAAAAATAATTATCTTTTGATGGGTTCACTTTAAGGCACATTATCTGAACATTCATCATTCAAGTAGTTTTTATCGTCCCATTAAAAAGCAGACGTTCTGACCCGGGGCGACGTCACACAGTGGCTCCCTTTAAACGGCTCCTCCCCCGCTGTGGTGACGTCAGCGCCCTGGTGGCTGCTGGGATCTGTAGTGTCTCTCCTGTCTTTGTTCCTCTTCAGGGTGTTGACCACGGGCTGGTCGTAGGGGCCCGGTTTGGCCCAGTCCTACACAGAACCACAACGTTCCATTAGACCGGGCTGCTTTTCTAAACCTTTACATCCTGAGAGTTTAGTTTGACAGTTTAGAAACTAAATCCCTACATACACATTTAAAACTAGACAAAATAAGAAGTTCAAGCCGTTAATATAGATTAATCAGTGTTTTTAACAAAGCTTTGACTCTATACTATTAGGGTTAGAGTATTTAGTTTTGGTTTATGTTTCCATAGTGTTTTAGATCATTGTAAAAGTGTTTTAGATCAGTAAAGGCTCTAATAAATGCTCCCTGAGGTATTTTGAAGTTGTGGCCACCATTGCAAGGAAAATACTATTCAGTGACCAAGTATGGAGGTTATTCTGTAAAACATCACGGTTCTAAAATAAAGGGTAACATACAGGTTTAACGACAGAGTTTCAGTCTGTGTGACGAAAAACAGCTAAACAGGATTAAACTGTTACCTTTGAGGTTCACGGGTTCATCAGCTGCTTTACATTAACTCTGAAAACGTCTGAACCCGGTGCAGATGACTGCACGCTACTCTTCCATTAAACTGTAAAGTTAACAAGTATTAACTAAATGAGCTGT
Source organism: Coranthus polyacanthus (assembly GCA_037367275.1). Lineage (NCBI taxonomy): Eukaryota > Metazoa > Chordata > Actinopteri > Kurtiformes > Apogonidae > Coranthus > Coranthus polyacanthus. The sequence continues at coordinate 6,538 of JAPQRN010000657.1, read as the reverse complement.
GGTCTGACAGCGAGGCCAGTACTGGGTCACGTATGATCCATGCTGCCACACATCGGTATAAACAAAGGAAAAACATTTAAGAAACTAATGGATTATTTTGTACTTGAAGTCTATCTGAATATTTGAAGTTCATGTCCGTGTCAGTACAGTGCTCTTCATAGGATGAATTCTTTGCTGACGTTTGTCTCGACAATAACAAAGCTTTAGAAAATCACAGGCTGATCCTGAGACGAGTTCGACACGAGACGTGTTCTTGACGTGGAGAGTTGGTCACGTGATGAGCCGACAGACCAACGAGGAAATGAGGTGAAGCAAAACAGCGGTGAGGTGTTTTGTTTCATCAGTGGAAAAGAAGAACAAAAACTAAACAAAAGAGAACAAAAAAAGGAGGACGACACTGGGGAACATGAGGATCAAACCTTCCAGGATGGGATTCTGGATGACGGGATCGTTCCGAGCCCCGCGGAGCCGAGGGCCGGGAAGTCTCCTGATAGGCCTGAGCCTGAGCGACACCACGGCCACATGGGAGAAACGGACGAATAGGAGGGCGAGGAGATGGGGGAGGTGGAGGAGGTGAAGTATGGAGGGTGGAGGTGGAGGTCCTGGACCTGCAGTACCGCTCCATGCAGACAGAGGGCAGTGTGATGGTCCAAACCATTTGACAACTGAAGGTGAGCGGATGAAGGAGAAGAACAAACAGGTCAATGACGTGTCGACGGGAGGAAAAGGTGCCACTTAAAAACAAATTAACAGCAGCGGAAGTGTGTGTTTGTGTGTTAATGTTCACCTGTTGCAGCCCGGAGCTGGGCTCATTGTGTGAGGGTGAGGAAGAGGAGGAGGAGGAGGAGGAGGAGGAAGGAGGAGGCTCCTCAGTGACAGACTGAGATAAAGCAGAGACACAGGACTGCAGCAGAGCCATGCACACAGATACAGACAGAGAGAAGCAGAGGAAGCACGTCATGAAACTGGAAAAGTGTTAGTTCACAGTTAATTATCAAAGCGATGGTCGAGCACAAGAATCAGCAGGAAAAGAGCAGATCACAGACCAAGCAGCAAGAATAAAGAGGAGGAAGCAGAAGCAGGTCCAGCAGGTGGAAGAAGAAGCACACGAGACACGTTGAAAGGCTTTTCTGGCAGAAACACTTTGTGTCGTTGTAAAAAGATCTGTTTGAACTCAAACCATGACCTGGATACTGAACTATGGTAAAGACTCACGTACTTAGATACATCACAGAAGGTGAAGAAGTGCTTCAATGCTTCTCTTTAAGGATTCTGTGATTTAACTCAGTAAAACGTGAACCATCGTCCACTTCTTCATCTCTAACCTTAACAACCTCACGTTGAATGACTCTGACCACATGAACCTGCGTAAAGGGACTGGAAACAGATTTATGTCTCCATAACACGATAAACATAAAACACACTCAGCAAACTCTCACACACACATTACGTGAGCTAATGAAGACCTGGTATCCTAGCAACCAGACAGGATGCTCTGACCTCAAAGGTGTAAAACGAGGTGATGAGAGAACAATGGAGAGAGATCGATGGTCATGTCATATTTTTGAACCGGTGGTCTTTTCATTCCTCACCTGGGAGCTTTCGGGAGGCATCGGAGACGGAGACTTGGACTGGAAGGCGTCCTGAGAGATGAAGCCCGAGTCGTGGGAGGAGACGGAGGAGAGGCGAGCCGGCGTCTGCTGAGGAAGAGCCGAGGAGGAGGAGGCTCTGTATCTGAAGTGGGAGGTGGGGGAGTGGCAGTGAGATCCGCTGGAGCGAGAGTCACTGCTGTTCACACTGTTCAGACTGCTGTGAGGAGAAACGACACCACGCATTTAATCTGGTATTTAAACACCTCAGGGAGCACGTCAGGATTCTACTGGAACTAAAATGACGCTTTTCAGAGCCGTATTACTCCACCACCAAGACTACGAGTTAACCTCAGACATCTCAGGAAGTAACGTCTTAAGAATTACTTAAAACACTTAAACATATTTGAAACCTGCCCAAAATGAAACTTCCACAGACTGTTGGCGACCACCTGAAAAGACCTTGAAAACAACTCCTCGGGGAACACTTGGAATCACCTAAAACACTTAAGACCAAACCGTGTCCAAAAGCACATATTAACACCAGGACCTGCGTTCTCTGTCCGAGTCCAGACGGATCCAGTTGGATCTGGATCAGGACTCGGCGACCGCACGGCCTATTTCCCTCCACTCTTTTTAATCAGCGGATCATTTCAACAGATCTGATGTTAAGCAGCCACAGTGTCTTCCCCATTCTGAAAATAACTCTGACAGATGCTGAGTGAGTCTGGCCAGACCACGATGGGCTTTCAAGACCAAGACCAGAACCACACTGACCCTCTGAGGCCCTAAAGCCCAGACTCACTGAGAGAAGCAGCTGCAGATCCTCCTCCTGTCTCATATCAACACGTCTTTTTAACTTCACTTACTGAAGATGAGATCTGTACATTTTAAATATTTTAAAAAACAGATTTAAAGCTGCAACAACTAAACAATTCATTCACAGAAAAACAGAATCTGAAACTATTTCATTCACTGATTCAGTGTTCAAGAAAATAATCAACACATCAATCGACTGAAAATAATCACAGCTTTACAAACATGAGATTTACTGATAATCAATAACTTGTAAAAGCTATAAGCGTTCAATAGAACAGAGCTCAGTCCCTTCTTAAATTAAACAATAATGATTAGAAATATTCACTAAAACGTAAACGCTGCAGTTCACCATTTCAGCCACAGGGAGGCAGCAGCGTACAGACCTGGACATCAGGAACCTTTACCAGAGCTCACTGGGATGGCCGTTGTCATGGTAACCTACCTGCACATGCTGGACTTCCTGGACACGGTGGTGCTGGGTGAAGAGGGCGGGGTTTGGTAAGACCAGGTGCACTCGGAGCCTTTCAGGTCCACGATGACCTGGACCCAACAAACATGACAATTTTCACATCTACTTATACGTTAAAATGTGAATACTGTTGCACTGGTCGACATGTTTCTTCTCTAAGAAACAGAAACATTAGTTTTTGACAAAAAGCTCCAAATTCTGTCAACACACTGTTCAGAACTGTCTTTACCCTGAGACGGGTCACGGTGCTGCTTTTATTGGGTCAGAGTAAAATATATCACAATGATGTGAGAAGTAGATTCAACTTCCTAAATGTTCGCTGGAAGAATTTCTAAATATCGACCTCAGTAAACGAACAAGATGAAAATGATGAAAAAGACGTGAAGGACTCGACTTTGGGTCGTTGAGAACTTGTCACTTGAGCCTCATTGAAGCTGGTCTTTCCCTCCTGGTTCGTACCTGTTCACTGGAGGCGGGCAGTTTGTGTGGGTCCATGGTTAAAGTCTTCAAATCATCCGTCAGAGTCTGAAGGTGAGTGATCTCTCCGAGCATCGTCATCTCCTCCTCCTGAAACACAAAACACCACGAGACCTCAGAAGAAAAACGCAGCATCTACACGAGGAAAGCAGATCTGGTTTTAGACTAAAGAGATCTGTCACATAAACACCGTAAAGAAGGGCTCAGGGTTCAGGTCTTCCCTTGGTTTGGGTCCTGGTTGTGGAGTCAGAAGCTCTGAGGTCTGATGGTCTGAGTGAAGGGGGAGGAGTCTAAAACCTGTGTCACTCTGAACCAATGGTATCAGGTCTGTGACGTCACCTGACCTTCTCCTAAGGTTTACAACAGTTTGATTCATGATCTTCTTCGTGAACTACTTTTAACCTTCTTTTCAATAATATAACTCACAACAGACATTGAAGTGTCTTCGTGAAAACACCTCAAACTGTCGCTTGTTTCACAAAACCATCGTTTAGTTCATTTTAGATCTTATTTTAGATCTTCCAGGTGGAGTCGTAATGTGTCTATGGATAAGTTAAGACACTTCACTCTCTCGATGCTGTGACGTTTTTACACCTAAAGATCGAAATCTTCTATCTTTAGTTTGATCATCTTTCATAATTTTGTGTAACTTCCTGTGTTTGGTCCAAACCATCCAAAGTGTTCATGGTTCAGTTTGATCCAGACCTCCTCTGGTTTGGCCAGAGACCGTCTGTTTGGTCCACATCATGGTCCAGGGGGAGGTTTCACACCTGAACTTTTTGTCCAAATCAAACCGAAAAGTCTGAACCAAACGAGGTAGACGTGAAAGAACCTAAAGCTAAATCAACGGGGACACTACCTTCTCTGTCCACGTCCCATGTGCTGCTGCTCTTCTTAAATATTTGTGAAGGTGAAACAGTGAGAATGTGAGACTGACCACAACCGGCTTCATCATGGAGACGAAGCAGCAGAAGCGACTCCTCTCCTCCACCAGCGCCTTCCTCACCGCCTGCTTCTCCGTCTCCTCCAGCAGCAGATATTTATCACTGACGTCCTGCATGGCGCTGTCCAACTGGGGCTGGAGGTCTCCACGGCCTGAACGCGACACCACACACAACATACGACACACAACGTCAGGTCAGAAGTAGAATCAGTATCTGAGATGGAATTCAGTCACATGTTGAGAGACCACGGTTTGTTCACGTGGGACAAGGTTTGGACACGAGACGACGGCGAGACGAAAAATAAAACACAAAAATAAATATAATATACACACTTCACACCAGAAATAAAAAGAAGAAGAAAGTTCAAGAAGAACAAACTGATTTTCACAACATTAAATACAAATGAACCAAATAATCAACAAAACTGAAGAAAATAATGAAGAAAATCAATAAAATAAGAGTTAATGATAAATTTCTGCCTCTGTTTGTATAAAACAAACTAAATACGTACATTTTTCTGCTTTGAAATGACCTTAATTAACAACATTTAATGAATGTGTTGAAATAAATCTCATTTTGTAAAGAATCAGATGATGAACTAGTGTCTGATCAGATTCATTTAAAACCTGAAACCACTGAACTCATCACGTTTCCAGACACAGATTTGAATTAATCCAACAACTGAACAAAACACTTTGAATCTAATTATTCATGGTTTCCATTTTCATCACATCCTTCATTATGAAACGTCAGAAAATAGAGAATAGTTAGTTTGTGTCATGGTTTTATATCTTCATAACTGGCTCGACTTTTTCCCTTGAAGGTTTCACATCTTTTTTTAATCTCCTGCTCAGACGTAAATGTACAATTAAAGTCGCGGGTTCGTCCGGTGAGAAGCTCTGTGGTCGCTGATCGATGGGAATCTCCGTCCATACTTTTCCAGACGAAGGACGTCCTCGATGAAGCTGAGACGTTGGAGGATCAGGAAGGACAGCTCTGGTTTCCCACAGGATTCAAGCAACATGATGCAAACAGCAGAACGGATCTGTTTTTCACATTCTACAACACGTTTTCTTCTACATCTGTCGACTCCCTCCATCTCAACACTTTCACAACCGTCTTAAATGCTTCTACACTTAGAGACTTTTATTCTCCATGAACATGTCTCCACAGGCCATGTGTTGTAGAGACTTTGATATGATGACAAACGTCTGGACACACCTTCTCATTTCATAGGTTGCTCTTATACCAAGTAGATTAAAACCGACAACTTCAAAACTGTGAAATAACACATATACGTATGTTTTAAATATCATTTAAATGACCATGGTTTGTCTTCATAACATGTTAATGTAGTGAGTGATGATGTAGATAGAAAACAAAGAGAAGAAGAAGGAGAAGGAGAAGAAGAACAACAACAAGGAGGAGGAGAAGGAAGAGAAGAAGAAGAAGAACCAGGAGGAGGAGAAGGAGGAGGAGGAAGAAGAAGAGGAGAAGAAGTAGAAGAAGAACAAGGAGGAGGAAGAGGAGAGTTTCAAATTGTTTGTGTCCACATACTTTTGGTCTCTTGTTTCTCCTCTTCTCTTTCTGTTCCTCATCGTTCCCTCATGTCATCTTTTATTTCCCTCTCTTTACATTCATTTCATTCCAGCGGCTCCTCCTCCTCCTCCTCTTTCTTCTTCATCTCTGGTGACATTCCGGCCTCTGCTCGGGGAGTTTCCTCTTTCCGTCTCTCCCTGCGACGTCCCGACCACATCTGAGTCCAACTCTGGGTCAAAGCCGGGTCTTGTTTGTTCTGAGGCTCCGGTTCCAGCAGGCGTTTGTTTCCAGTCGTAATAATCCTGGTTTTATTTGTCGATTCAGACGGAACGACTCGTTGAGGGACACGAGGATGACTGGGCTTTGTGGACTTGTGCTTCTTTACCGTCAGTTAAAAGAGAAAAAACTGTGATCTACACTGTTCAGGAATCGATGAATGAAGACGTGAAGATGAAACTCAACTCATCAACGTGTGAAAACATCAAAAATCAGCAAAAACAGTGAAATGATGAAGCTCCAAACTCAAAATGTGATTTTTTTCCCCATAGTTGTAAATTAAGCATCGTTAAGCTCTTATTTCTTTTATTTTTGCTGCTGCTTCATGATTGTGAAAACCAGCTACAGATCAGAATACGCTGCTTTTGGTTCTCTTGGTTCGTTTGGTTCTTTTGGTTTGTTTGGTTCTCTTGGTTCTTTTGGTT